>KZ652531.1:16555-62724 GCA_001010745.2 Gerris buenoi | reverse complement strand
GGGGGGGTGAGCAACTTTACTTATTTAGGAGCTAGAGTTTCTAGTGATAACAACATGAGTTCCGCCATCGCCGAGAGAATACAAGCTGGAAACAGAGCGTATTTTGCTAACTGCAAAATATTTACAAATCGGTACATCTCCAGAAATAGTAAATTCAAAATTTATAAAACACTAGTCCGCCCAATTGTCACATATGGATCTGAAACTTGGACTCTCACAGCAGCAGACAGCAATGCTCTAAGAATATTCGAAAGAAGAGTAATGAGAAGGATTTATGGAGCAGTGAGAGAAGAAAACGTTTGGAGGTGGCGTAGTAACCAGGAGATTGACCAGATAATGCAAGGGCAGGACATCGTACGCTTTGTAAAAGCACAGCGACTAAGGTGGTTGGGACACGTTCAGCGTATGGGCGAGCATAGGATGCCTGCTAGGATTGCCAGAGCAAGATTGCACTCGAGAAGGAGGGCAGGACAGCCCCGTAACAGATGGATGGACGGATTCCTGCAGGACTTATCTATTATGGGTGTTAGAGGCTGGAAATCCAAAGCAGACGACCGGGTCGTATAGAGGCGAATTGTAATGGAGGCCAAAGCCAAAGCTCACCGTGGGCTGTATCGCCGGATAAGTAAGTAAGTATTAATTTCGATTACGTGAGCTGACAATTCGTGTTTTTATGATGAACATTAATCACATTGTGACATTGAGTAAGTCATTGTTCTGGCTAAGAAAAGTGAGCGCGTGTGGCAGGCGCTTAGCGCCAGGCCGCCGACAAAGGCGGCCCTGTCAGCGGCCAAATGCCCGTCCCGTTGGGATGGGCAAATGCCCATCCCAAGTCCCCAGGGGACCCAGGCCTCCGGGGGCGGTCCTACTTTTTTACAGCCAAAAAAGGCAAGATGGATATAGTAATTAGTGGCATAACTATGAGCCCGAATCGCGGGTGAACCCCGGTGCCCAGTGGCCCCAACATCCGAAAAAAACGTGAAATTACCATCTTTGTACCAATGTTAGAAGGGGCCTCTATAGAACACAATAAAATCTAACTTGAAATTATACTTCTATTCTATTGTAAGGAAACCCCATTCAGTTCTAAACGAAATTGTTTTTTTTTTTTTCTCATCAATTTTTTTCTTGGCGAGGGGCCCCAATGCCCATAGCTAATTGGGAGGCACACGCCCGGGCCCGGGCCTCCGGGGGGCGGCCCTAGATTTTTTACAATTATAAAGGTGTGTGATTAGAGGCATAACTATATAGGTCCGAATTGCGGGTGGACCCCGGTGTCAAGGGGCACCCTAATAATTAAAAAAAAACATGACTACTATATTTGTACCAATGTCGGTAAGGGCCCCTTTAGAGCATAATAAAATCTAACTTGTATTATACTTCTATACTATTGTAAGGGGATCGCATTCAGTTTTGAACCCCAAAGTTTTTTATGATATGCATTTTTTTTTTTTTTTTTTTTTTTTGGCGAAGGCCAAAGTACATAATATGTATTTGAAATTCGTTCCCACCAAACATATTTTCCTTTTAGGACAAACTTGCCATCAGAAATGCTTAAAACTCATCTTTTTACACTTAAATTTAAACAAAATCCGGGGGCAAATTGCTTCCTAGCGATTTTATGCTTTTTTTATTGTCAAATTTATTTAATTTCCCCCCGTTTTTTATATCTGTCAAATTTATTTTTATTTTTTGATGAATTAATGTCTCAATTTATCAAAATTTAAGGTGCGCAGACGGTTGAAATTGGTCTGGGGCTATCTGCGGGCCACTTTCGACTTACCACCCAAATATCATTCATATCGGATTAGTAGTTTTGAAGATATAGGTATACATAAATGTAGGTTTGTGCGTACGTGGAAGAGAAACAAATGAGCGCAGGAGGTTGAAACCCATTTGGGACCAACAATGGACTAGTTATGATTTACCATCCAAATCTCATTTAAATCAGACTCGTAGTTTTTAATACATGGAGGTTGGCAAAAATTGAGTGTCAGCCCGACAGACAGACACGGAACCAAACATTTTCCCTTATGTCTGAAACGGATTTCTCTTTCATTTTCACATTCAGCTTTCGTTGCCTTCGGTAAGCTCGAAAACAAAAATTTACAAAGAGTAGCCTTCTAACTAAAGGGTACTAATATTTTTTTTTTTTTTTTTTTTACTTTTCTAAATAGTACTAAGTGGTACTTTTTTACATGTTAAGTGTTAAATAGTACTTTCTAGTAGCGAAAACTACTGAAAAATTACTTTAACTTTTAGAGCCAGAATCGCTTAAAAATGTGTTTTATTGACGTTAAAATTTCAAATTTTTTGAAAGAGGGGTATCCGTACCCTCATAGACCCCCCGGTAGGGCGCACTTTTATCGGTTCGCCATGTACGCAAATGCATGTAGGTACGGCCCTGGCACTAGCTTATCCTAAATGTTGTTAAATCACACTTAACATCTTTAACCCTGCCTTACTAACACTTTCAAATAGTCCATTATTTCTAACACTACGCCTCTCAGACGTACATTAAAATTAGACTAACTTATACACATCTAAGATTTAAATGCTGATAAAATGATGAACTTGAAACATTTCTTTGAATAATAAAATGGTTCAAAGGTGCTTGTTAGGAAGAAAATTATTACAAAACTGACCCTTTAACCTAAAAAGAGCAGGTCAAAATATGCATTTTACATTTTTCCTCACTAGCACTTGCTGCATTTAAATCTGAAATTATATTATGATAATCTAATGAATAGATAAAAAATAAAGTACACACTTTATAAATATGGCAATAAAATTGATTAGGAACAATAAAAAAAGCCAATTAAAGGCAACAAGCTCAATAAGGTTAGGCTCGATAGGGTCCCTGAGGCGCAGTAGACCAAAAGAAGTGGTAAATTTCTAATGTAAAAAAGCACAGCAAAGACCCGACTTTGACGCAATCTGAAGTTTAATTAAACAGAGATAGCACACCTAGAAGGACTAATCGCTGGCGCGCTTGCGCACCGAGAGCTATCAACAAAAGTCAGCATATACGCCTCAGAGACGTATTGTTAGAAGTGCAGGGTTAAGATCCAGTTACAAAAAAATATGTTGTTGACTACAAGTTACGAACTCAGCATACAATTCACTGTAATGATTTGAGGAAAATGAAACCCAATCTTAGTCCGACCTTACATTGGATCCATACTCAGCTGACTGTACCTTCGATTACTGCAGCCGAATTGGATCCGACAAACACAATTCTGCCATTCGCTAGCATTTTCGTAAGCGTCACTTATTTTGTAGGTGGATCATGATTTGTAATTTTTAGAAAACTCACAGGTAACTTATTCAACGAAGGCAGCAGAGAAAAAAGAAATGCTGGGTTAGCTTTATATTGGAAGAAAGAAAATCAAGACCTATTTCACCATCTCTATAGACAATTATTGGGAATGTAGGAGAACTTCTTTTGATTACAACAAATGGGTGGGGAGCATGGGTGTGATTAAGTCACCCCTTGTGGTGCGGGCCCCTAGGCGGCCGCCTAACTAACAAACTCGAGTTAATGACTTATACCTTTGTCTGTCTTGTGCAATCTATATCATACCTTGGATTCGTAGGAACCTCAGGTCCTTTTCGGCCGTTTTTCCATCTACTCCTTTGTCTCCCAATCCTTCTTTTTCTGTCTACATTTTCTTTCCACTGGTCATTTAGCCTTACCTACTAAACTGTTTGTAGACTTAAGATTAAAAAGAACAAAGAATAATTTCATTCAATTTTTTTGGGTTGTCATATATTCCAGTGAAAATGGTGGAGGAGTAATTCGATCATCGTATAATAAGTTCATTAATCATTGGAAGTAAACATTTATTTTTTAAAAATAAGAAAATATTTTCTTAAATTATATATTTTTAAGAATTCAGTGACTTAATCTGTTTAATCATTCTCCATTTTTGTTTGAAGGCTTTAATATTCCGCTAAAGTAGAACATTTCACTTAACACTTTCAGCTCTGCTGGTGCAACAAGAGGTGCTTCCCAGGCGCCATTTTTTTTTTAAATAGATTTTTAATATGCTGCGCACGAGTGTACCCTCGTCATGACGCAGACGTCTGCATCATCGGCGCTGAAAGTGTTAAGTTAGCACGTTAAGTGGTGATTTTTGACAGGGTGGGGAAATCAAAAAATTGGGGTGGGAGCCAATAAGAGGTCAGGATAAATAAATAATTATAGGCAAATAGAGATGTCACTTGTAGAGGGGTGTGACATTTAGGATAAACTCCTAGTGTGTATTTTTTCCCCCCTCGCCAATATGGGGCCATAGAGTGGCCAATATGAGCAGTAAGAGTCACAACTAATAACTCACACATAACGCACAAACTGTAATCATTGACTGTAAGCTGCTAGCCTAGAAGCTTAATGTTGCTGTTGGAAACCAAAACCTTGTTGAACAGTTTTGGATGAGAGGTATCTCATTATCTATCCTTAGAGAGGAGAGAAATGTAGAAAAAAAAGTCTATATAATGCAGCTGAAAGAATAATTTTATGTCGTCAATAATTTGGTCAGAAGTGGGTGCTTCCCTCTTTTGGATTTGGCAAAGCCTGCCTACTAATTTACTTTGTCCTGGCTAAAGTATGGCATAACACTTTTGCATTTTTAAAAGAGTTGGATTGGGTCTTAATGTGAGACATTGTCTTTTCTTAAAACTGATCCAACTAATCAGCTTAATAAAAGAAAAAAAAATTACAAAGAGAAAAAAATATATATATTTCTATACATTCAGACTTAATGTACTACTAAAGTTAGTGGTTTTGACAAATATTTTAGGATATTCACAAGTATTAGAAAACAAGGTTTACCAATAAATTAATAATTACACTTGTAAGATAACAATTAGATGGTGAGGACGGACCACTTGTTCGAACCTAGCAATGAGGCCACATTGGGGCCCATTTTACTAACCCCGTGTTGCAGAGTTCCAGCCACTTCCCACATCATACCTGCTCTTGGTACAGCCAAAACAGGTATGGTTAGGTCATTAGTAAGCTATTTAAATCAGAGCACCATGGCATGGAATCGAACCCAAAAACTAGATTCGTCTCAACTTATTCATAGCTAGGCGGGCCTAAAGCCCCTCAGTTACGCTGGCTTTCTTCCACTAGTAAGGTAAATCCGGACAATATAGTTAATTTTGATAATTGCGATAATTTTGGAAGTATTAATCATGAAGTTTGCAAGTGTTATTATTAATCCACCAGCAAACCAAGTATTATAAAAATTAATGCTCTAAAACTAATCTAGAAAAATAATAAATAATTTGATAAAAAGGCTTCAAGTAATTTGATCATGATAAAAAAAAAAGAATTCTAAGTAATTATTTGACAAGTCCTGTTTGTGCTGTCACTATTAAATAATTCAGTGGACGGAAACTACCTTTGAATACTAAATATAAAATAAAAATAACAAAAATGTACATGCTGCTGAAGTCTGCTTTGTTATTGAAGTCACTTCAATTTACTAGAGAGACAGTTTGTGCTGTTCCTTTAAGAGTGAATATCATACATTCTTGTTATTTTAATTTTTCAAACAATTAACAAATAAATAAATTGTACATAATAATAATAATATTAAAATAAGTATGACAAAACAAAATTATTCCATTTTATAAATATATACATCGGATTTAAAATTAAAAAACACACTCAGTTCAAATAAAAAATACATTTATATTAATATAATATAACTGGTGAATATTATTAATAGTAGGTAACGAGAGAAGAATCTATTTCTAAAATAATAATCATCAATTATTAGAATAATATAAATTCAGATGACTTGATAAATTGTGTAAAATTAATTGTAGAATTTTTTTATCAGTATGTTTAATAATTCTTGTTACAAATTAGTAATTATTATGGATGAATGAATTTCAAACAAATTAATTTTCAACTCCAAAGTATTAAGTTCAAATATACACATGTTCGTAAGTCTGAAACGCAACTTTTATAAATGCAAGCAATAGATAATTCAAGTCGCATCTACTCATTTATTTTTACCAGGGTTCGGAAGTCGGTATGTTAATCCTGTTTTCGATGGGGCCTTATTTTATTTATGCTTATCCTTAATCGTATACTTAGTGTAGGTTTTGGTTGGATCGTACGGTTCCCAACGGGAAGCAGGGAAGATATGCTTGTTCCTCTCGTACCACGATCTCAGCAGAACTTTTCCGGCATGTGAATCTTCTTTCTCGACAGAAGCGTCACTCAGCAATCTGATGTCATCTACAACTTCAAACGTAAACAGGGGACCACTCTTACCACGAGCTTTTGTGACGATAAAATCATAAAATGTATAATGATGAGGTAGGATCAAATCTTCCTTGACATACATCAACTGATCTGCAGTCACAGTTTTAAGCTCACTAAATTCTCGTCTGAGAATTTCCAAACATTTTTGTAAGAATTGGTAAATGGAATTACCTTTCTTCATGGTAACCTGCTTCCTATGACCGGAACCGTCCCAGTAACTGAAAGTTATTTCTATTTCTTCTTCTTTCAGAGAATTCTGTTTAGCTGCCCATTCCTGCCGCAGCTCTTCCCTAAGCTTGTTCTCTTGCTCTTCTCTCTCACGGTCAGGAAGGAAACTAGTATCCACATCAGGATTCTTCTTAATTTTCTTCTTAGGAACTATTTCAATTTCTTCTTCCTCCTCTTCGACTTCTTCTTCTTCGTTGTCGTCTTCTATATTGAAAGACAAAGCTTGTATCTGTTTTTTCTGTTTGTTCTTTTCAGCTTGTTTGGCTTCCAATTGTCGCTGTTGTTCTTTTTCTTTCTCCGCTTGCTTTAATGCCAATTTTCGTTCTCTCTCTTTAACGATGTTCTCTTGTTTCGCTTTCATTTCATCAAGAGTTACCAAACCAATCGTCGAGCTTTTAAGCTGCTGCTCCACTGCATCGTAGTGAGCAGCAAATTTATTTTCAATATTCGATATTTTTAAATCTTCTTCGATTTTCTTCTTCTTGAACTCAATCTCCATTTGGGCCAGTTCCCTCTTTTTAATGAGTTGCATGGCCCGCCCTGCTTCGCTGGCGGCACCTTTGTAGTGAGCCATTGTATTAGTATTTTTGTAAATATACTATCAATAAAAATAGGAGACTTACTTAGTTACCTAAAAGAAATTTGAAGAGATTTCAAGATTTGAGAAGTAGAAAGAGATACAGTAATATTAGCCACGTATTATATAATTATCAAATAACTGTGAAACGTAACAATTATATAAAGAAAATTTACATAACTAAAACAAAATTCTAACGTTTACAGACACCGATCAGCAGGAGCAGGAAAATAGGAAAACAAAAACATAACCTTTAAAAGGTTAAAGTTAAAAAAAAATCCCCCTCCAAGATTCGTAGGACTTTTTTTTATCTCCAAAATCTATATTTTAAGTTATACAAATAAATTAAAGTTAGTCCATCTGTATTGTTAGAATACGTTTATAATTTTCAATAAAAGCAGTAAAAATATTAAAGCGATGGAAATTCTGCATTAAATAGGAGTGAATTTAGGCTGACAGGAAATTGATTAAACTGATTAGCTGTAGTGAAGTGGTAACACTGAAAGAGAAGCCATGTTTTCAGTTTCCGAGCAGCTTTAAGAACCACAGGAGTACAGTCTCCGAAAAAGCTTCATTTGTTTGTGAACTTTACTTTCTCTGATGGACCGGCTGATGTTCGTTTATCCAACAACATTTTGGTAAACACATTAATGATACTTCAATAATGAACTCGGTTTTTTCCGCACAAAAAATAATTTAAAATTTTTATTTGTTGATGCGTCGGATATTTGTGATGTTAGAGATGGTCGACGGTCGATGTCGCATACTGGCCATGGGTGCTGATTGTATTCCGTGACCGTTACTTAATTCTCCTAAAGCTTGAGTTACTTGTTCGTCATGAATCTCTTTATCTTGTTTCACTTGTTGCGTCCGGTATATAATTCAAATTGTGAATTATTTGCTTGTTTCAGTTTGATCTCTTAAAGGTTATAACGTAGGATCCAATTTACTCCTCTATACTTCCCCTATCTTATGTTTAACATTTTCTGTAACTTATGTACACAAAACCTTTCATTGCTTACATGCATTTAGGTAGCTTAAAGTCAATCTAATTTGATGCTTTGTGACCAAGATCTTTGTAGTGATAATTTGAAAAGTTGTTCTCTACGTACTGAAGCTTAAATCTTGAGTATAATCTGAATGTCTCACAAGTTACAATTGTAGTGCTAAAGTTGTAGCATAAGAACATTTACAGCATACTTGATAATGACAAACTGCTATTGGGCTAAATTATAGAAAAGCTTTAATCTAAATTATAACCAAGCTTTAATGCATACTGTAAATAATGGTTACATATATTAGGCGTTTGGTAAAGCTAATTGACTTGAGCTCCAGCATAAGGGGAGATTCCTTTATCTTGTACAGTGTACAGTTATGTACCTTAAGTAGTGTAACTGCTACCTAGAAATAGAGGATTTTACTACTTGTCAGGATTGAGTTTAGGTGTTTCCATGCAACTAAGATCCAGATACGATCCCAGAATTTAGTGAATTGGATCGGGATCGTACTTAATCCGTTTAGAATCTAGGTTTCCATGGACACTTTGGATCCAAAAACTGTATTCTACCTGTGTTCAATCTGTATTTAAACATCATGGAAACATTGTATATCTTTCTGCATTCACCAGTTACATTATTTTAGTAATAGTTGATTTTTTGCTAAAGGTGTGTTTGGAATCACTAACCAGGCCGACCAGCAGTTAGTGGTGATTAGTGTCATTGCGGCTTGTGTCAAACTCCTTATGGAAACACTTTCGGTTTGAAACAAAAATAGTTTTGAAAACTTATGGAAACGTATTAAATGTTAGCAAATTTTTAATTTAGCATCATGAAGGTATCGCTACAGTTAGACATAGGGTGACAGACATTTTGATAAAATGCTCAATAATAATTAAAAACAAAAACTCGAAACTACTAATAAATGGAAATCACTGGACCGAGTAATTATGTACTCATATATGAGGAATTTAAGTTTGATTTGTTGCCGACAGACTTTATTTTAACTAAATTATTGGCTTATATAGACTTAATGAATGAAATCTTAAAAGTTAAAATCAAACTGTAACACAGTAGAACCTCGTCTGTGTGTAACGTTTTTACGTTGAGTAAAAGTTGACCGATTGAGTTGAAATTTGGAATGCATGTTCCATTTACTAATACTCAGGCTAAGTTTGTTAGACAGCTTGATCCGTCCAAGCGTTTGCGCGCAATGCTCGCGTAAATGTGAGTTTCAAATTTAAAATTGGAATTTCAGGACGGGGAAAAATTCTATCATCACCTATTCGATGAGACGAACATTTTTTTCAAATAACATTTCTCAGTAAAACCAACAGCGACACCACTATGAATTAATAAAGATCGCTAAAACTATTAAAGCGGACCTAAACATTTAAAATAGAGAAAACAACCTTTTTACCGATAACTTAGTTTCTAACATAACGATTTTAATAAAACTTCATATACATCGTCTAAAGAAACAAGCAAAGTACAATTGAAACAGGCATGTAAAATTTCAACTTGATACAAGCAGAAGTTTTTGCGTAATCAAGAGATACATTTATAATAATTGTTTAAAAGCTATGGCAGGTGGTTAAGATTCTTATAGTCGTGTAGTCCATAGGTTTATCTAGGAAGGTGAGCTTTGTACCGAGTACCCCCACGCTGCCCTCTTCCACTTAACTTCAACTATGACATTCATCATGAATTAATTTCAAAATTTCATTGCAATAGCAATACGCTCGCTTCAATGATAGAGCCACTTGATGTCTAGTGTTAAATTAACCTCTATAACGCGACTATTATTTATCCAAACAACCTCAATAACATGCATTTTTTCCAATTCACAAATAACTCAGAACCTCTATAACAAGTCGTTTTGAGAAGTCAAACTCTATAACACGACTCTATACAGGAATGGGTCGACCTTGAAAAGTCTAGATTTAAAAACCCCCACCCCACCCCGCTCCTAACATTCTATTAACCTTTATAACACGACTGATAGCCAAAATAACCGTGATAACACTACCCTCAACAAAAAGAGCACCTCGATAACAAGACTGTTTCCCTAATCCCCTTGAGACACTTCTTATCAAGGTTCTACTGTATATATTTATTCATTTTGATAGTGTTTATTCAAAATTAAAATCGGTACCACAAACTTCAACAGATCTCTATCTAAAAAAATATAAAAAACTATCTAATTTAATCAACATTTTTTTATTTTGTTTTAGCCTATAAGTATTACTAAAGTTAATGGAAGGAAAGAGCGGAATCTGACTTAAGAATAAGTTGTGGCAATGATCTAAATTTGTAAGTCGAGGCTTTTCAGTTCCTATTTTGGAAATGCCTAACAAACAGTTAGTCAAGATAGAAGGCAAGAGTAGTTTCATGAAAATTGAAACTGCCGAATCAGATGCTGAGATTGAAACAGAAGAAGTAATTGAAGAAGCAGGTAACAAATTTAAATTTGTACTCAAAGCATTGTCCTCTATTATTTAACACCCTATGCATTTTCATTAAAAATAATATATCAACCCCCTGTTTTTTAAGGATGATTTTTTGGGGTTTCCCTATATTTCCCCGTGTTTTGGTTATTTCTCATTACATAACTTCTAAGTTTCAAAGTTTTGTTAAGTACTTTTGGAGATCATGTGTGTTAACAACGGACTGATCAACACGGAAAATTATAAGGCAACTCAGTTTTGCCTGGGGACCCTCAAATTGCGCACACTTTTTTGCCTTAAATAGAATAGTGTTAGATGTGGGCTTTAATTTATAAGCCTAACACATTTCTCATTCAATTTTTATAGAAATATTAAGGAGCCATTTGTTAATAATTATCCTAAAAATAAAGTGGAATAATTTCAAGATAAAAAGAACTTTTTATATACTACGTTTTTAAATGTTCTGTTGAATAATACTGAAATGATTAATATATATTTTTCATTGTTATATAATATAATGTTAGTGAAAAAAATAGTTCCGAATTTAAATCTGGTTGTCAGACGTCACTTAATTAATTTATTTGTTTACTTTTCCTTTTTCGCTGTCATTCCATGTTTACTTCTAATCATAGAATAATACTATATATAGAAGAAGTCTCACTGATAACATTGAAAACAACTTTGGTTATGATCATTATCCGCGTTCTAAAAATTCATTTTTGTAATTTGTGACGTCATAACTCTAAAATTATTTGCCTTCGGTTTTCTAATTTAATTTTTTATTTAATTATAATTATTGATAGTCAGTTCAGTTTATTATAATTTTTTTTTTGTGTGTTTTATCTTATTTTAGCTTGAAATGCTAAAAATAATGTTTATTATATCATGACGGGCGAGTTGAAAAAAAATGACGTCAGAGTGAAACGTAAACAATAACCAATGGCAGGGCTTGTTTTCTTGACGTTTGTGAGCGGGCTTTGAATAGTTACTAAAGCGTGGCCAACCTTCTCCAGCTTAAATGAAAAAAAAGAGTGTTGTTTTGTTGGTCCCCTGGTCTAATGGACACAACCCCTCGGCGAAAGTTGGCTTCAGTCCCTTATCAGTAATTGCTTGTTGTTTTGATTCTATGCTCCTTCTATATGTAGTATTATTCTAAGCTTCTAATAAAGAAACACAAATTTGAAACCCGTCAAAATAAAGATTGCCAAAATAATTAGATGTGACAAAACAAATAAAATAACTTGGGGATTTTTTCCGAACTAACTTTCCATACAGCAAACTTGCTGAAAACGAATTAAATTCTGCTGAAAAATGACTAAAAGTATTAAAATAATGCATTGTCATCGTGTTCTGAAAGTTTTAAAGGTCTAGCTACTCGGGATGTTAGTTAAAATTCGATTACAAGATTTGTACCGGACAAACAAGAAACCAAGTTAATAAAAACGTAGTAAAATGTTAAATACTTATTTGGAAACACATGAAAGATTTTATAAACCTGCAACGACCTAAGTCAATCAGAAAGAGGTGTAGTTCAATTACCAAACAACGTCTTAACACCAAAATTGTAATTAAAACAATTGACCGGTTTTGGCTGTTCTAAAGCAGCTCTAGAACTACACCTCTTTCATGATGAGTAGCTATCACACATTGGAGAAAAACACAGTTGAGGACCCTAGCCAATGCCTAATATTGGAAGAAGTTAATGTATAATTATTGAGCACTTATGGTGAAACTAGAAGGAAGTCTATAAATAATTTTATTTTTTCAGAAGTTGAAGAGACAATTGGTGAAAGTGGTAAGAAGCCAAAACCAGTCATTGTTCAAATGTCATCTAACGGTATCATACTGAAGAATAAAGCGGATTCTCCTGGTAATTAATTTTAATTAAATATCAATATTTAATGCATAACTATTATTTATAGGGTAGTTTTAATGGATGTTTGCTTGTATTATTGCTAATATGTTTATCACATCTCTGTTCTAGATGCAAAAGATGGAGAAGAAACTTCAGCCGTTGATGGTATTTTCTTATTTTATTTAAATATTATAGCTTATGGGGTTTTACGCAAGGCTTACTTAAGCTTTAAATATCAATTATTAATGAAAGACATTTAAATTGTTTGAATATTTGCAACTATGTCCTTAGATGGACAGATATAGTACACTTGTTAAATTAAGCAAGACATTTGACTTTCTTTATACTTGTTATAAAATTATGCATTCCGAAACCTTTACACTTTTAATAAAATAGTTTTTTTTTATAAGGGATGCACTTTACAATGAAGACACGCAATTTGTACCCTTAACTCTGAACACTTACTTTACAGTTTGTTCCCAACAGTTTTTAAGGAAAATAAATAATTGGATAATTAAATAAATAGATGGGTTGGCGATGGTTACTAGTGATTGGTGATGCAGCATGTAGTCTGCTGCAGCATTCAAAGGACGTTTCTTGTTTAACTTCTTAGATTTCTTGATTTTTTCTTGTCTAACTATCTGGTGGCAGAGGATCTTTGTCATCAGAGTGTAAAGCTTTGTATTGTAAAATTTGGAATCTATCTTAGAAAATGTGTCTCCTCTTTACTGATATACGGATGCCAGGGAGGTAAGACATTTTTAAAACTGATATACTCATATCGAGTAGACAAGTGAAGTAGCAGATTCCCTCCCATCCGGCAGGGCTCAATAGACCCAGGTTTAGAATATCCCCCTCATGGTGCAGATAAGGAAGGATTGGGTTTAGATCACCCCTATCATAGAAATATAGTCATTTTAAGTAATTTTAATTAAACATATTGCAATTGCAATGGGAAAAAATAAGGAGAAAGGTAAGCCTTTTTGGTTAACAGTAAGCGGTTTTGTTAAAAAAAATTTTTTAAAAACTAATTGATTTAATGTCTTTTATGTTTAGCAAGTAAACAAAAGTGGACAAGGGAATCTACTAATTTGTTGATATCACTTAGAACTGAACTAGATGAACACTTTGAGAATCCCAAATGTAGAAAAATGGACTACTGGGATTATATCAGTACAATAATGGCTGGAGCGGGGTTCCAAATATCCTCGCATGACTGTCACACAAAATGGAGGAACTTATGCGGTACTTACAGGATGAACAAAGAGAAATCTCAACGATTAGGACAATCGACCATCCGATGGGAATTCTACGATTTAATGGATAAGTTTATGAAGAAGAAACGGTGGGTGACTACAACTAGTGATCCCAGTCTTAAAGATTTGGAAGTTGACGAAGATGAAGATGATGAAGAAGAGTCGGACGATGAATTAGAAATGTCGAGGCTTCTCAGGTTACAGAGCGGAGTTTCAGATAAGAGACCTTTTGAATCAAGTTCTTCAGAACCTTCGGCCAAGCGATCCCGCTCTGATTCACCACCACAATGGTTCAAAGATTACATCAAGACTAAGGAAGAAGAAGAAAAACTCAGGGACGAGCGCTTCTTCTCCATTCTGGAATCCATTAAAGAATCTGAACTTAGAAAAACCGCTCTTTTAGAATCTCTACTGCAATATTTTGACAGAAGCTAGCCCAGGGATTAATGTTAAAAAAAAATGTTGACATCACATTTATCCAATTACTAAATTCCTAATAATAAAATCTAAATCACCGCAGTTAATTAAAACACTGGAAAGTCAAGAAAAGACATTCATAAGGTTTTTAATCAATGTTTTAAAAAGCCATTGTATATTTCACTAAAATTTATCTATTTTTCATTCAATGTGATTAAATTCCTGAATATTTTTTTATTACTTATTAAGAATAATTGCTAAAGATTAAGTTTGTATTTTGTATGCAGTATCATTAACTAATACCCAGATCAGTTCCGTTTTAATTCAACCAAAGTTATTCATCAGGGCTTAAGTTAAAGTTTAGAAAAAAGGAGAGTGGTTAGTAATGTAATGAAATATAATCTTAAGATGTTAAAGACCAAAATATTTTTATTCTTTTTTAAATCCTTTTCCAGTCCAACTTGGAGCATAGACTTAGGAATACAAAAAAGGCTATTACATTTTTTTGGGTCACACTGATTAATGTCATTGCTTGTAAAAACTCAATATCCGTGATAATGAAAATTACAGTAAGATTTACTAAAGTTTTGACTTTTGACACTCAGATTGGCCAACCTAAATAATGAAAAAAATAATGCCACTGGGCCTGTAGGAGGGGTGGGGCCGGTGACATTTTTGTTTGCCTAGTTGGCAACAACCTTCTCAAATTCAATCTGACTTCTCATTGGCTCCCGATGGATTTTCCCACACTGTCAAAAGTCAAAACGTGACTGTCTCCCTTTGTAAATAGTAATTATAATTTGATTTAAATTAAAATTTAAACGTTCCAGTATGAATACTACCAAAAGCTTACAAATTGAATGTCAAAACTTTAGTAAATCTTACTGTAGCTAAGAAATTAACTTCATATACTTAATAAAATAAACATAGGGTTTCTAAACTTATCATGGATATGGTCATGAGCATATGGACTAGACTCTTGCCCAGGTACACAAAACGCATACATTATAATATAGAGGATTTATAATAATAACTTGGTATTTATGTTCTAGTATTATTTATAAGTTGAAAAAGACATCAAATCCTGTTTTTAAGCCAATAATATTTCTAAACCTAACCATGTTTTTAATTAGTTTGAAAGGAACTATTAAATATTAAATGATGTAGTATTATTTAGCAGAGAAAAGATGTCTACAGGCTGTTTCGCCAAGGATTAATATTCATATAGTATTTTCTAAGTTATTTATAAAAAAAATGTTGACTAAAAATGAGCGGATACTAAACAATATATTTTGAGGTGCCCAGCTAAAAACAGCTTGTACTTTCTATCACAAAGCCAATATTTTTATATTGTTTTTATTTGTTGTCAAACATTAAATTACAACAAAATTTAAATTACTAAACATGTGTAAATAAAATATTCAGAGAGCAAAACATACCTTTATCCATGCACCGTCTCAATGTTTTGAGAGTGTGGCATAGATGATTCTTGCACTTACCTACCTTCTTTTAAGCTTGGTTTACATTGGGTTAGTAGCTTGTGTGCTTATTCATTGTAACTATGTACAATAGTACTTGCACAAGTAGCCAGTACAGGAAAGTGAACAGCCACTTTCTAAGCAACTTACCTCGGCCACCAATGAATTTCTGGACAAGCCTAAAAGGATTCATCTTCTTTACTGTCCACCTACTGGTACTATTGCACAAAAAAGCACTTACCGAGTGTAAACACTCACAGTCTAGACAGACTATACTATAGTCACAGCTATACTACACTATATGACAGACTATTATAGCCAGGCTGTGTACAAGTAACTCCACCTAGTTACTATACCTATTTAAACTCAGCTTTAGTCCTTTACTCATGTCTTTAGTTACCCTTTATATTTTAAAATTGTCTAAAAATAATTTGCTGGTAAATTGTCAATTGCTAAAATTTTATAAAAGCAGTTTCTAAAAGAAAAATATTAAAAAAAAAAAAAAAAATAGACCGTGGCTTTCAACTTGTTTTAAAGATAATATCCTTGTAATGTTAAGTTAGTTAAGTTTTAGATTTAATATGTACTGCATAGTAACTTGTTACTTATTGTCAAATAAATTATCATTGTAAATAAAAAGTACAGCTATCATTGATTTTTTGATCATTATTAAAAGTAAATAATTCAAACATTGTGTATTTTGTTTATCCTATTGATACTTATACTTGTAAAAATATAAGATATACAGTCGGACCTCCTTATAACGAACTTCTGTACAGCGAAAATCTCTATTTAACGATTTTTTATGTCCCATGGATTCTCTATACTAAGTGATTCTATAGTAAAAGAAATTCTATAAAACAAAATTTCTATACAACAATTTTTTTTTCCAGAACCATCGAGTTCGTTGTATGGAGGTCAGAACTGTACTACATCCTCAGCTGGAATGCGTATTTCTGTACCTCAGAAGAAATATTTTTTTTTTTTTTTTCGATTTTAGTCCCGTTCGACAGCTCAATGAGTCATTACAGGACGGGGTGGTTATCCGACCACTTTACTCATCTACTCGATGAGATCATCAATGTGAAACATGTCTGACCCCTCCGGGATTCGAACTCACGTCGGGGTAGAGCTAGGGCGCTAACCACTCAGCTACGCCGGCCCCCAAGAAATATTATTGTGTGACATTTCAGCAATTTCAAAAGAGCATTCATTCTTCAAAATATACATTTTTTAAGTTGATTATCTCCGATGTTGATTGAATGAGGGTGGCATTATGTTCTTTTTTAAATGCGACTGTCCCGTTATTTTAAGCTTTTGAAAGCGTCCCGTCGGTATCTGAAAATGAACTGTTTTTAGGAGAAATGGGACATTTTCCAGGAGATGCAGGTAAATGAAAAACTTGTCTGATACGTAATGAGACACTACCAATCTTAGTAAATATTTTATTTATAGTGAGGTATAACTCAACTAAATACTAATACAGATAAATTTAATATAATCTTGAATAATGAGTGGTGACTAAATTTTTTATTATATTTTCTGCATTTTATATCTTTCTTTAATTTTGGTTTTACCAACAAAACCCTAAAAAAGTATTATTTATTATTATTATTTTTTTTTTTTATTTTATTTTTTTACAAATAAAAGTCACTTTCCTGAATGAGTAATTGATTTTTAGGATTAATTAGTAAAACTTATAGGAGGATTGATTTCAATTTGGTAGATAAATTTTTGAAAAATTAGAACTTTCATTGACAACAGCCTAGGATCAACTAAAAATCTATGCTGCCAACTTTCCTTCTTTGTCCACAATTTAGGTCTGGGTATAGAAGACTTTTAAGTTACTCCATCGTTTAAAAAATGCATGACACCTTTTTATTTTTTATATACAAATAATATATTTAATAGAATTTATATAAATACAATATGAACAATTTACCACTCAAATACATTTTTCAGGAAATTTTTAATCATGTCAGCCGTTGCCTCTGTAAAAATTAAGACACCCTGTATAATATATTTAAGTATTCCTAGAACTTATTTTTATCAAGGCATTTATTTAAGACGCCACCTTTATCGCCATTTCTTCATTTTTAGTCTCTTGCTCTTCTCAAATAATTTACAAATTATTTTTTCACTTCAGTTTTGTTTGGCAAACCAAAGGGTACTTCTTTATTAATCGTCCATTGAAGACATCCTAAAATCAAAATTATACATTAAAAATTAAGAAGGAAAATTGCTTTGCTTAATTGAATTTTAATATTTATTTATAATTTTTTTCATAGATATTTTGATCAAGATTATTTTAAATCTGAGTTTAGCAATTGATCTGTAATGATAAATTATGTTTTAGAGTGACAAGATAAATCTATCCCACTAGAATGTACGGGAGAAAAGCGGTTGAGACACATGTAGTTTGTGCTCGAAGACTTATTTCAATCTTCGCCAAATTAGAATTAGTGCGTTGACAGCGTGGGAAATTGAGTGACACACAGATTGGCCAACCTCTCTGGGGGGAAAAATAAAGCCACTAGGGTGGGGCATAGGGCCTCTCCCCTCCACTAGAGACATTTATCTTTGCCTAGTTGGCCCGACCTTTTGTCCGGGAAAATCTCAAGCTCTCATTGGTTCCTCACCCCATTTGCTAGTTTTTCCTGTGCATTCAACGCACNGGAAAAATAAAGCCACTAGGGTGGGGCATAGGGCCTCTCCCCTCCACTAGAGACATTTATCTTTGCCTAGTTGGCCCGACCTTTTGTCCGGGAAAATCTCAAGCTCTCATTGGTTCCTCACCCCATTTGCTAGTTTTTCCTGTGCATTCAACGCACTAATTCTAGTTTTGCGAAGACTAGCTTGTTTATAATTATAATTACATATAATGTAACATGTAATAAAATTAATATTGTTAATTAAATTGTTGTTAAATAAATATAATAAAATTCATTAAGTTGATACAACTAAAAATGCATCAATCATCAGCAACCAAGAGATATGGCTAAAAGAAATCATTAATACTAAATTGCAAGATAGTTTAAAATATATTTGCTCACCTAGAAGCTAGAAGAAATCGTTTTGTCAGAGCACTTTTATTTTCATCGCCCAAGTCTGTTATACCCTTCGGCCCCAGAATTGACTCATCGGGTAACAATGGAAGAGGGTCATTGTTCGATAAACAAATATTGTGAATTACACAACAGGCTGTTATGGCAGTTGCAATTTCTGTTGTTTTAAAAAGATCAAGAAAGCTAGAAAAACAGAACAGTAAGAATATTTTACAAGCTTATTAAAGCATTATTATGTCAAAGATAAATTTGTTGAACAGCATGGTGATATGTCTGATGTAAATTTAATAATGTATACAATAAAATTATTAAAGATTTTAATTAAGGCTCAAACAGCCTTAGTGGAAGCCTATACTGTGCATGCGTTTTACAAGCAGCAGTTAAAATATTAAAAAAGGAAAAAAAACATACCCAAGTCTACTAAATCGTCCAAATAAAGCTCTCATAGTATCCACTACAATCTGTCTGTAGACTGAAAGAACATTGTTAAAGTGGAGTTGAGTTGGATCTAAATCTTCAACAGGAAAAGGAGTCATAAGATTCTGCATTAGAGGAAACCTAGAGTCACCAAGGAGATGCTGGTCTTCAGTCATAACTAAATGACTGTTACCACTTATCATTTTATGGTAAATATGGCTCTCGTTAAACATGGCAGAATCATAGAGACGGTTTGCTTCACCGCTCCACTCATCCATAATTCTCATTTTAGCATCACATACAACCTAAAATTAAATATTAATTATAAGTGAAACATCATTACTTAATTAAAAATAGGGTATCAAAAGTTTCAGAGCAAAGAACAATAGAAGGCAAGAGACTAAGAACATTAAAGAATTAAGAAATTATAAAACTGTCTCTCCACGTAAATTAAACTTTATATAAGCCAAAGAAGCGTTCAGCCTTCATAAGGCCATCATCAGTGCCTAAAAAACAAACAGTAGGTGATAAACCAGGAAATAATAGCAAAACTTAAACAAATTAAAATAAAAACTATAAGGTGATTGATGGATCGATTTTGTTAGATTTAAGTAGATGATGGATCGATTTAGTTGGTTTATCACCTACTGTTTGTTCTTAGGCACTGATGACGGCTTTATGAAGGCTAAAAGCTGCTAATGAATTCATTATAGCTCCACTTAAACCTCTACCCAATGAAATCATAAGCCTCTGAATAACAAATTATTCTTCAAGAGTTGTTCACACCTTAATTATGAAAAATGTACGTGATTTACAGACACTCAATACCCTCACTCAATCATTTTTCTAGCGTATGTTTAGTCAGTTTGACTTTTTCTGTGATTTTAAATCAATACGTCTGTCATGGGAATATGTATCAAGTTTTTCTTTTTTTACTCAATATATAGGTACTTTTACGGTTCCTTTTTTAGTTTGTTCTTATTAGTAATAATAGGAAGTGTTTTGACTGATTTTTGTGTTAAATGTAAGTGACCAAACGTGAAAATAAAAGATACGTGAGAAACTAAATATAATTCAATCAGATGAAGTAAGCAGAAAAAAGACATTTCTAAAATTCCTCTTAGAACTTACTGAAAAATAAAACTATTTAGGAATTTCATATAATAATATTTGCTTGGCCTACATGATAATAGGCCAAGATAATAGCCACTAATTTCTAGTATGACCACTGATTCCGTTCAGAGCCCAGGGTAAAGGCTAGTTAATTAGGATACTTTTAAAAAAATGGATGTAAATGTAAATCTTATAGATACCTGCATAATTACAAATCCAAGAACTCTGAATTTGTTCCTCCTTGTTTTAATTTGACAACTATCGATGCATCCTACTACTCCTGGCATCTTCTTATCTGTTACATGTTCGAACTCTCTTTCTATAAATTCTAATTCACTCTTCTTAGGCCAACAGACAAATTCCTTCTTAAATGAAGCCAGAGACTGAAGGAATGTCCTAACTGTGTGATTTGAATGTCCAATAGCCGTACTGAATCTATCACAGAGCAGACGGTAAGGTTCATTCGATACAAGATACCACAAGCCGATTAGGACTGATCGGCTGACTTCTATAGAAGGACGACCAACCCATTTTTTACTTGTTTGTATTCTTTCAAATAGCTGAATAATAATCTAGAAATAAATAAAGACAAATTACAAAGTGTTACATTTAAACAATTTTTTTTTTTTTTTTTTTTTTTTATTAAAAACTAGTTTGTTTTTTTAAAGAAAAAAAGCTTTACCTAAAGTAGTCGAACAACTAGACTTAGTGCGATGACAGCAAAATGGGGGGACGAGCCAATGAGAGCTTGAGATTTTCCCCGATAAAAGGTCGGGCCAACTAGGCAAAGATAAATGTCTCTAGTGGAGGGGAGAGGCCATCTGGATAAACGCTGCCCCACCCCTACTCACAGACCTAGTGGCTTTATTTTTTCCCCCGGAGAGGTTGGCCAATCTGTGTGTCACTCATTTTCCAGCGCTGTCAACGCACTAAGTCTAGTAGTTCGACTACTGTAATGGTTACCTTGTTATTCAGTGGAAGTATTTTTTTTATTGAAAGACAAAGGTATTCAAAATGAATTAATTAAGTAGTTAATTATTAGATTCTTATTCTTTTTTGGGACAGTCCTAATACTTTTTATCACAAATACTTGCCTTCTTTTGTGACAATGATTATGTGTACTTACAGGTTATTTTAAGTGTGAAAGTAAATCTGCTGGAAATTAACAAAACAGTAAGAAGCCCATAATTATAAGCCTGTAATCTAGTTATTTCAGTATTGAGGCTTCTGCAATTGTGTATTAAGCTGGCCATAAACGTTGCGGTATAGCTGACAGGTAATCCTGTACAAGGAACCTCCACAGATAAACTGGAGTGTGTGTGTGCTACCAAACTGCATAGTTATGACAGCACACACGCTACAGTTCCTGTGCACAGGTTTACCCGTCAGGTATACAGCAACGTGTATGGCAGGCTTTAAGACGCAATTGCTGAGGTGGTGCTAGGTCTTTTTTGGTAGTGACTGCATGTCCCTCAATACAGAGGCTCTTCATTTAAGGGTGTAAAAGTAAGGTAAATGCGTATTGTACTTCTGATAAAAGGCCAAGTTATCACCAATATCTAGGCAGCAGGCACTTCTAAAGATACTTTCAACACTGGAAGACTTAACTTCTCTATCCCTATAATAATGTATTTAGTAAAAAGATGGGCTAGCTTCTGATATTTAAACTTTTCTCTCTATCAAAATATTAAAGCATTAATTACAAGAAACAAAAAAAATGAGTTACTCACTTCAACTGTGCTTTTTGAAACTTTGAAGTGATACTTGAAGTCGAAGTCAGTTAACACCGAAAGCACTCTGTGATTTAACGGAACATCATTTAGATCTTTCTTAAGCTTTTTCCGACCTTCACTTCTATCGCCAGAACTTTCGGCAAGTAAGGCAAGAATCGGTGTAATATCGTTTTGACGCCGTTTTCTGTAATAGGATTCGTATGTAGAAGTTAACACTTCGGAATAATTGACACTACAGATTTCGGACAATATTGCAAACTCAAAGTAATCCATCTTAAATAACACTATATAATTATTACTATCTTATAAAAATCTGGAACTTTCTTAGGATAAAAATTCGTTTATATCAGATGTAAATTGTAAACATAAACAAGAACCATAAGTCCCGGGAACGATGAAATTTCGAACCTACAGTTTGATAAGTTTGGGGATAAATTCAAGATGTTAGGATTTTTTTTTTTTTTTATCGGTGCATCACTGGTTTTATCCTCGGAACTTGAAAGGGAAGGAAAAAATCAATATGGACGATTGTTGTGTTGAATGTTAGAACAAAATTTATAATTTATTATGATTGCCCTGCATTCTTAAAAAAAGTGCTTGATTAGTAGCTCATATTATTTGTTTGTTTATTTTTGTTTTGTTCATGGAATCTTCGCAGATGTTGCGAACTTTTATCCGAATGAAACGGTAAGTTGTATTAATTTTGTTTGGCGTTAAATCTTTGCGACTTCCATCTTTTATTCCTACCATAATGATACATTTCTATATTGTTAGCCGATTTCTTCCGGTTTTTGATTTGGAAATTGAGTTGTTGTGAATCGATTTTGATACCAAATTATTCTTGTCGAGTTCATAGGAATTATATTGAAGTTATTAATGCGTTATACATATACACCCCGGTTATTGATAGGGTGTGAGCCCTTTACGCATTCTATAAACTCGTGAACACGATTATATTTATTAATACCTGTGTTGTATGGGTATTTTCTGATAATTCCTTAGGCTTTTCCACTGGGATCAGTTTTGGCACCTGCTACCACTAGTTCGTTATAATTTTACCTCCCAAATTGAGCGGAAATGGAGCGAATTTGACAGTTCTTAAGTTGAATTAAGTCGATAATTCTTTCGTCCTACCTTCTTTTTGGTGATTTACTTCGTATGATATGACATTCTGAGAAGGATAATGTCGAGTGAAGTTTAGATTTATTTCAATATTGTTGAATACGGTTAAAAATGCATAATGTTATGTAGATTAGGTTACATTTCTACTGGTTAGAATTAAATTGTTAAAAAATGTTAAATATGAACTTTTAAATTTAGCCGACCATCAAATTTGTTTTTTTAAAGTTGCCATTAAATAACAACTGACTACGATTTATAAGACTGTGTCCAAGCTTGCAATATAATTCTTTGAGTAATTTTTTTCCTTTATTTCAGTGAGAATTGGCTAGTTTAGGTTTAATTTAAAATTTAAGTAGATTTAGAAAACAGTTCTCAGGCCTGCAACTTTCTATTTTCGGTACAGCTGTATATTACGTTTGCCGGCTAATCTGCAGTTGTCAATACAGTCAAGAATCGCTTGGGGGCACAATTTTGCTTGATTTATATACAAGAGATTATATCCCTTGTCAAGACAGTTAATATTTATGATTTACATGTTTGAAAGATTATATCTATATAATTATTACAATTTAGAGAGATAATATCCCTTTACCTTAACTGTATATTCGAGTGAGGCCCCCTAATTTTCTAACCTCTTTTCCTAGGTAGCTGGATAATGCAGTTTTACCCAGTTGCCAAGCCCCAACACAATATTCTCTTTTAATACTTCATCCTTGATCACTTAATTATTGTGACAAAGTGAGATAATCAGTTCAATATAAATAATCATGTCCAAACAGTACGTTGCAGGCTTGGCAACCATGTTTTAAAAATTAGCTTAGGGACAGTTGGAAGGACTGAGCAAAAACAGCATTGCAGCTGTGCAAGGCAGGGCGAGCTTATTACTGTGATAATAGTTAACCCCTTGGGTCTCACAAAATATGAGCCTTTTTAGAGTCAATAATAAAATACAGAATTCCTTATGCACTTTGATAAAGTAAAAAGAAACGAGGGGTGAAAAGCAAGTTAGATTTTAAAACCTGCCCATATTGAGTGGGTTGTGGCTGTGGCTCAAGAGTGAGGCTTAATGTGAACTAAGCTGAATATCCCTTTATCTAACTTACTATGAAGACGAAGGAACGTCATCCCTTGCGTGTATCAGAATCTTTAAGTGTATTATATGCACAGTGTTGCTTGGATACTGTTTTCTAAATCAAGTTAGTTAAAAAAGTTAGATTATTGATATTTATACAATTTAGGTGATTATTTATTATAATTAGGTGAAGATTATTTTTAAGTATCAGGGTTTTCCTTTGATTTTTCCGTGGTGTCAGAGGAATCATTAATTGTAATATTAGCCACTAATTAGTGTATTAGTAGATCCTTACTATTTACATCTTTACATTCTGGTTCGATTTTGAAATCTCAAGACTTCCTTGCTAAACCTAAACGATGATCAGTTCTAATTTAATACCAACATCGAATACCCACTTCTACTGCTTTTGTTTTATTCTTTGGAATTAAGAAAATGTAGGGGGAGTTCATATTAGCTTCTTAAGCTATTTTCTTGCTTAAAAGGTCCATGAGGTCTACGTATTCAATGCATGTTCATTGTTATTCAAATTTGTTTGTAATTATTTTAGATAAGAACGGTCAATAATTAGCATTCTATACTAAAGTGGGTTGAAGTTTTGTTTAATTTTATTTAATGTGCAAGTTAACTTCTAACATTGAAGGTAAGTTTATTGGATATGAGCATTATGGTTGTTTAAAATAATTTATTAAATACTAAATGCACCAATATCCTAATAATTTGTATTTTTCAATGAAAAATTTGAATACAATTATAATTGAGGTTTTTCAAAAAATTCTTAAAATTAAAAACTTCAAGATTCTGCTTAGAATAATATTCAAATACTGTAGCTTTATATATTTTTGTAAAATTGATTTTAATGAATGGTATGGTGTTAAAGAATTCACTATTAATTATTTGATGATTACAGTAAAACCCCTCATATCTGTTCTATGTGAAACGGATAATCAGTGGATCAAAGAATGGCAAAATGTTCGGTGTGAAAAAATATCTTTATTGTTAAAACCAAATGTAAATACGTACTTTAGTATGTACGTAAATTAAAAAACAAAATTACAATAAAGTTTTTTTTATCAGGTCTGTTATGTTGGCAGAAGTACGGTTTTGTCACATTACACATGGTCAATGTCGAAAATGAGGGGTTCTGCTGCATTTTAAAGAATAATCAAGTATAATGAGGAGCCAAGCTTAGCTGATTGTTTAGTGTATCAGCAACTCCTCTGCCTGAAACCTAAGTCAAAACACCGACAAATCTAGTGAGTTGGACTCTCGAGAGATATGAGACAACTTTAACCTTAATGATCACATTAAATAGATGAGTAAAGTGGCCTGACCCCTCACCCTGTAATAAACTGATGTGTTGGTAGTGGCGTAATAGAACAGCAATTTGTTTTTTTTTAATCCAATTTCTTTATTGGCAAAAGTTAACAACAGCAAAATATTAAAAAGGAAGCTATTATAGAAAGAGTACTGAAGTTTATGAGGAGGTGGTTAAATTATTTAATATGAAATGTATTATTCATTAGAGTTAATCAGTGTCTCTTTTAAAATTGTTACTGTGTTTAACTAATATGTAGAAATTCAATTTGTATTAATACTAACATAAGAATCCTCAGGTTCTTTTAGATTCTAAAGAACCTAATGTTATATTTTTTGCAATTTATTGTTTTCATTCATATGATTTTCTTCATATCAGGATAATTTTAGTTCTTCTTTCAAAGAATTATGATTAGTTTTTTTTTTTTAATTTTTTCATTTGTTCATTATTATCAGATGTAGTAATAAAATAGAAAAATTGTCTATCTAGATCTAGTTATCTTTTATAGCCTAATTGTAGTGAAATTTTCTTTTGAAAATAGTGATGAGGAAGCGATATATTATGTGTTATCGTCTATAATTGAGGTGATTCGTGACTGTTCAAGTAAAAAGAGAGGGTCTTTTAGCGAGATGCTGTCAAATAAAACACAGTGAGAAAGTTCATGCTAACGTTTCGCTAAATTTATTAGCATCATCAGAGCAAGAAACAAAGTAATAAAATAAAAATAATACAAAAAGGTCAACGTTAACTCGCACTACTGTCACGTTGATTGAACATACTACAAAGGAATGATATAACATGTCGTAGAGTCAACCTCGACCTTTTTGTTTATTTTTATTTTATACTTTCTTTCTTGCTTTGACAATGCTAACAAATTTAGCAAGACATTAGCATAAACTTTCTTACTGTGTTTTATTTGACAGTATCTCGCTAATATACCCTCTTGTTACCATCTATTTGATTCATTACTGTTATTTAAGACAAAATTATTAATAAGATTTTTATTTTTAAACGAACATTATTGTAAATTTGACTCTAATAATCTACAATATGACTCTAATTGCTTATTGTTAAACATAATATGTGTATTGATATTAACGAAGTTACTTTAGCTGTGAATAAAACATGATGATTTTATACCTTCTGTAAAATACAGGCGTTTTTGTATAACTTTTCAAGAACTTCTTTGGCCATGAAAGTGGCCTGCTGGTCAGTCAGTATTAGGACTGGTTTCAGTATAATTTTTTGGTTTCTTTATTACAGTGTTTTGTTTGTAGTTGCGATAATTTTCCAAATAGCCAAATTTTCACCTCATAATCAACCTATCAAGAAGTGCTATTAAATTACTCCTGTGCTATTATCCATTAATGTTAATTTTTTTTCTCATTCGAAGGAGTGATACACGGATTACAAACTGAATCAGTCACCAACCTAGAAAATAAAAAGCAGTTCAAGAAGCTCCAGATTATTGTTGACTATGCAGCCTTCAATATTAACTTCATTTTCATATTTCATCCAAGAAAATAGATATTTTTGTTTACATTACTTTTGTAAAAAGTGAATAAAACAAATCATATTTTTGTGTTGTGTAATTGTCAATTAACTTGGTGCGTAGGCTTCCGCGGTTAGACTCGTAATAAACAGCTTGGTTTTCCGGTGGAATCCGCGTCTCGAAGGGGATGAAGTCCGACGTTTCGCTTCCACTACTGGAAGCATCTTCAGGGGTGTGGTGCATCGTGGTGTTGACTCGAAGCAATTGAACTGCTTGCAATTCTGCACCACACCCCTGAAGATGCTTCCAGTAGTGGAAGCGAAACGTCGGACTTCATCCCCTTCGAGACGCGGATTCCACCGGAAAACCAAGCTGTTTATTAATTGTCAATTGTTTTATTAAAAGTGTTTGTGTATTAGTGATTCTTAAAACATTCTTCATTTGTGTTAGTGATCTAGTTTTAGTACTCTATAATGTAAGAACATTTTATTAACATTCGTTTGATTTTTAAAAGTTTTATTTTTTATTTTTATAAAACATTGTATTCTGTTCGTTTTCCCATTTTGAATCTTGAACTTTTAAAACATTTGGTTATTTCAAGTGTAAATTGAAATATTGGAGTTTATTATTGTCTTCTGTTGCCCGTTATATTTCATCTTAATGGCATAGTGTTAAAGAGTTAATTATCCTGCATAAAACCGACGTTACTGTTTTTTGTTTTTGTGATTTTTTTTTTTTTTTTGTT
This sequence comes from Gerris buenoi, assembly GCA_001010745.2. Lineage (NCBI taxonomy): Eukaryota > Metazoa > Arthropoda > Insecta > Hemiptera > Gerridae > Gerris > Gerris buenoi. The sequence continues at coordinate 35,111 of KZ652531.1, read as the reverse complement.
TACTGTGATTGTTTTTGATTTAAAGAAAGAGTGTGTTATTGACAATATATTACCTTCTTATCAGGAAGCATCCAAACTGTGAAAGAGCAATGTGTATCAATCTGAAGTCATGTATTAATCCCTTTGATATGGGCTTCTCTTCAAATTTAAAGGACGCACTAAGTTTCAAAATGTGAGCCTCTCTCAACAGGTACCCCTAAAAGATTGAAAAAGAAGATCTAACTAACGGAATTCATATGACTATTTTTAAAAAATGATGGATTTACCCATCTTTACAAGATCTTCGGACAATTTGTTGGCTTGAATCATTGGGATGGTAATATGGTAAACAACCAGCTAATTTTTTGTGCTGTTAAAGGAAAACCCCTTTTAGAGGTTACTTCTCCAGAAAAGAAATATAAAAAGTTTTATCTATTCAGTGCTCTATTCTTTTTGATTTCCTGTACTAAGTCAATGTTGCTATAAATAGTGTATAGGCTTCTGCAGTTTAGCTCGTAATAAAAAACTCTGGGTCGTTATACTTGTTTTTGTTTCGAGTCAACATCACGATGCATCGCACCCTTGAAGATTCTTCCTAGTGGAAGAGAAATGTCAAACTTCAACCCCTAAGTGTCACGGATTTTACCGGAAAACCAAGTTTTTGATTGTTATAGGTTTTAATCTTAAAGATTGTTAGTTGAGTCTACCATAAATGTGTAATATTTTAGTGGGAGTGAAAGATTTAAAATTATCGAAAACATATTTGTAGTGTATTACCCTTTATTCTATATTATATTATTATTATTGAGGTTTCTAGGGTATTAATAACTTCATTTTACTCGTTTTTCTCACCTCCTTTGATGCATTTTCAGGCCTTTACAAAAGTCCTTCTAAAACAGTTGTAGCTAAACAAAATTAGCTGAAACATAATTTTAGCTAACTGTTTTGTGGAAGGAATTTCGTAAAGACCTGAATATGCCTCAACGGAGGTGAAATATTGCAAAAATTGAGTGAAATGAAGTTATTAATACCCTAGACCTTAATAGGATTAAGCATACTATTGAAAAAATAATTTTTATTAGAAAACCACCAGTTGTTGTTACTTTGTAAGTAGCAGCCTACCCACTTAGTTAAATTAGTCTAAACAAACTTATTCTATCTCTCTTAGTGTATTATTGTAACTATTATAAAGTTAGTTGAGTTATTTGTTATGAAACTGATTGAACAAGTGTCGGAATTCTTTATTTGCTGAATTTATTTAGAAATGTCAACTTTTCTCTCAGGCTACCTAGTAAACATATCCAACACTAACATCCTGGTATTACAAATCACCTTTAAGCTGAACTAAGTAGATCTTTCGATAAAGATTTTGATAAACTTACTCGCACTGCTCTAGGTAACTCTTCGTGTTAATTTGATCAGTTTCTTGAAACCACAATAATAATGCTGATAATTTTTTAACGGCTCTTCTTATTAATAAAAAATATATATAGAAAAATTGTGGATAACTGATGAACTTTGATTTTTGCTCAAAGTGGTGAATAAGCAGAATGGAATATTGTGTTTTTACTCTGTCCAAGTGTTTTTATTTTTCTTTAAACTATCTAATGGTGCCTGGTAACTTCATTATTTGTATTTTAGTCTATGATTGTAATTATTTACTTTTTATATACTTCTCTTCATTATTGATTATCCTATAACAATTGTCAGCCCTGCAAAAAGCAATTACGGTAAGTGACTTGACCACATGAATTTCCTATCAGAATAAAATCATAATTCTTTTTCTTCTTCTTTTTTTTTTGTACTTTTAAGTGATGTAGACATGCAAACAATAGTTTATTTTATTTGTAAAAACCTACATCAGTGTGTTCTGTTTTTAATAATTCACTTCATTCAATTTTTGGAATAATTATGTTTAACTTCATAATAACATTTTACAAGAAGTTCAATTTGTTTTCAATTAAATTAATAAATTAGTTAAATTCAACAAATTAAAAATTTAACTAGTTCTACTCATTACTCATAGTCCAGGAGATAGGGTGCAAAAAAGTGTCTGACTAACATCAAGCTAGAATTTTGTATACAAGTCAATCTTTTAGCACCTTTTAAGAATATGTGGTCGGCTAAGTTCGTCTGTGGGACATAGCTTGGCAGTAGGCGTTTGAAAAAAACAAACCGGTGGAGAGCGACCATTTCTCAACAATTATGGTGGACAATGTGATTTTCATGATCCTGAGTACAGAAGTAGTTAGTAGACCGAAATGTGATTCATGACTCTAGAGTAATGAATCAGACATCACTGAATGATCATGACTCACAGTTTTAAATTAAATTATTAAAATGTTTTGAGATTTCTGTGACATATTACTGTATAGTAATTAAAATTGACAAATGAAGGTTTGAAAATGTCTAAAAATTTGTAGACAAAATATTACCAAATAGAAAATAATAAAATAGCAAAGCAAATGTTTTAGCTTTTTTATTTAAGAATACCCCTATAGACAACCTTTGAAAATTATAGTTAAATTAAAGGGGACATCACATTGGAGAAAAATGGAAAACAACTTGATTTTTGGTCTACTAACTAATTTCGTACTCAGGATCATGAAAATCATACTGTCCACCATAATTGGTGAGATATGGCCGCTCTCCACCATTTTTTTTTTTTTTCAAATGCCTACTGCCAAGCTATGTCCCGCAGACGAATTTAGCCGACCACATATTCTTAAAAGGCGCTAAAAGATTGACTTGTGTACAAAATTCTAGCTTGATGTTAGTCAGACACTTTTTTGCACACTTTCTCCTGGACTATCATATTTATTATCCAGTCTAAAAATTTTCATTGCTGTTTTTTGGTATCACATTAGACTCAAAAGTGTAAGATTGTTTATGAATTTATTTGTGTGTTAGCAATTTATTATTAGCTTATTTTATTGTTATTTTGTTATGTTTCTTAATTTAAAAAATCAATTAATACATTAGTGGTAAGACATTTAAGTACCCACGAAGTAATCGTCTACACTTGAGGTTTAAAAAAAAAAAACTTTTTTAAGAGACAAAAAACCAATTATTTTGGGTTAATTCTTTGGCTTGTTGAAATTAACTCCAGAAAGAATATAAAGAACCTAATAGAAAGATGAGTGTTAATTGAGATCATCATAAATATTTAAAACCTTTCCTCAAATAATAATGCTTGTTTCTTATCAAAGTAGTTACTCTTTATAAGGCTGTTATCAGTGCTGAGTATAGAATACTTGAATTAAATTCAGGGATCAATGTAATACTTGTTATTAATTGATTAATAATATAACTTATTCTTCCATAATCACCTCTGATGGTGGCCTTATAAATGCCAAAAGCTATATTGATATATAAGGAAGTACATGCAGGAGAGTCCTTAGATGATGCCTTAGAAGGCCATCAACTTTTGTTATCTTATCTTAGGATTTCTTCTTGTTAGAGGTGATGTCTACATAAAATTCATTGCATTCAGAGTGTATGACTGATGAGGTGTTGTTTGTGGGAATTTGGGAATAGTCCTAAGGAGGGCGTCAAAGAGTTTCTAAAACCCCTGCTCTTCAGTTCCTTGTCACAGAAGTTGGTTGAGAACATTACCTGTGAAATTTCACCAAATTTGTCTTTGATCTATTTTGTTTTGGGTTTTAAAATATTATTTGGTTGACAATATTTTATTTTTACCTTTATTCTTTAATGGTAAGTTTGTATATACATTTTCATTACGTGCAAATCAAATAATTTTTCGGTTAATGTAAGGATTTTTATAATTTTTCCTTGGACATAACTTCAAAGTGAATGCGAACGTAAAACCTCAGTCAGCTAAGTATATGCTTTTTGATTCTTCCTATTTTACTAATTGTGTTCAAAAACATATCAAATCGATTAATATTGAGTGTTCTAATTGTTTGACCAAAAAATAAAATAACAATAACTTTAATGTGTGTCGATTAGATTAAATCACTCTTATTTTTCATATCCTATGTTATTTAAAATTAAATCAATTCTTTGATTTTAAATATTTATTTATTAAAACTCATGCTGAATCAAACTTTATTTTAAAGTCTTTGTAGTTCTAGTGATGAGTGTTCCTCTAAAATAATAATAGGTTTGTTCCAACCACACTTCAAACTAGTTTGAAACTGTCTGACGCATGCGCTTCAGACCAAAATTGAACTGTTGCTAATGCGCATGTGTCGGATAGTTTCCAACTAGTTTGAAGTGTGGTTGCAACAAACCTAATAATTTAATACCCAGGTTTAAAAAATAAAAAAAAACTATTTAACTTAAAGCTATTTACTTTAAAAAGTATTTTAACTCAGTTTGTACTTAACCACTGACGATGGCAGACATGCTGAAACCTGTATGGTGTATAGTGTAAATACTTGTGATATAGACAATAGAAAGTACCAATTATTAATTTATTTTTATTTTTAAATATGAATAACTATCACAAAATCTCGGCCTAAAGTACAAATTGCGTTGTAAATACCCAGGGTTTTTCATTTAAGGTTATCAGTTTAACTGATGTAAATTGCCTCCTATGCTTTTTTAAGTGTATATAAAATTTAAGATGTACACATCACTGGAATGATTTATTTATTTTTTTAACTAATTCTTTATAAATAGTAATCTATTGGTAGTAATTTTTTTCAGCATAAGTTCATTCGTTAAATGTTTAATAACTTTCACAATGCTGTGTTAAAAAATTTGTTTCCAATGCAGCAAGATTTTTATAAATGATTAAATATAAAACAGAAGAAAAACTTCAAACCACCGGTTCCATTTGACTGTTAGTCATATCACATATTCTTCATTTGTTTCAGTTCTCTTTAAAAAAAAAAATTGTTTCATCTTTTAATTCAACATCAACTCCTTCAAGATGCAAGCTGAAGATTTCATCTTTCCCATTAGAAATTTAAAAATGGCTGAAGGAAAGGAGCAGGTATTTTTTTTTAAAGTTTTCTCATTTTTTTTTATTATAATTTATGAATCGTTTATATTTTTGTGCGAATAAAATACTTGGTAAAATAAACAATTCTTCGAAGACCCATGGATTTTCTTGTCAAGAGTGAGGGATTATCTTTATTTTTTTTTTATTTAAACAAATATAATTTTTATAAGTTTTGAAGACATCTCAAAATTGATCATCAGATGTGCTTTATGGTAAGATATTAATATTTTTTATAGTGTAATTTTCATTTTTAATCATAATGTTATAAATCATATATTAGACCCATTTTTTCAGTTCATTCAAGAAATGTGAATTTTGGATTTAATTATATATTTGTTGTAATTCCACCACAGAGTCACTACAAAGTATTACTTATTTGTCTATATTGGGATTTTTGGGACAGAAACACCCTATTTCTATGATATGATTTAAAATATTTGGTGAGATATGATTAGTTTCAGGTCAGTATTCTAACCACCCCATAAGATGTTTCTGACATTGGGAGCATATTGTTGTTACCCCCTTATCACAGATTCATTACCTTCCCAATTATTCTTACTGCCGAAAGCTACAAAATTGGATAATTATTTATTAAAACGAATATTGCTTTTAATTTTTATCTGCTATGTTATGATTGAAATAATAATTCATCTGTTCGATAACTTTCTTTTCTTACAATTTAATTTAATTATTTACTAATTGATTTATTCACCTAACCATCATTTAACAATATGTATGTGATCCAAAATTCATAGTTCTTTATGTACAATATTTATGCTTAAATAAAGAGATTGGTAAGTTCTCACTAATCTTTTTCAATCCGATGATAAAATGACTGGAAATTTGAGATGAGGGAACCACTTCATCTGAGGTACCAACGTCAACACTGAAGATAATCGAGAACGTTTTAATTTTTACCGTTTTTGATTTTATTATTTTACATTTCTCTTTCTAGAAATGAGTGCCGTGATAAGTTATACATTTTTCCCCGTTTATTCTTTTTTGAATTTGGGGATTAGTTGTCCTATTGATTTACTTGATGGTTATTACCTGTATATTTATTTACTTTTTATTTTTATTTTTTGAGAAGATAAACTTATTTAGAGAATATATATATTTATTATTAGATATTTCCTGCATTGATCAAAATTGCTTTTTCATTGCATTCATTTGTATATTGATACCCAGATATATATGCTCCATATACGCCATTGACCTGTATGCAGTGTGTTCCACGGTAGAGGACAAATTATTATTGTAAAGGAAATGTTTATGAAGAGAATAAGTATGAAAAGAAAATATAATATTTGTCAGTGTTTTTGTTTCTATACATGTGGCTCGAAACATGCTACATTGACCATAAAATGTAATACAATCTCACAGTATTAGGGAATACCTTAAGACCTCTCTGGTGATTTATGGTTAGAGAAATTCCTAGTTTTTTAGACCTTAGTAAGATCTCTAAAATTAGTTGTTTATTTAGATTTATTCCGGGCGATTTTGTATTTTTAGAAGATGCCTTTTTTGTTAAAAGCATTAAATGTTCATGTGATTCAGTTTAATAGATAATTTTAATAATAATACTAAGTATTGTTTATTACACCTTAAAAAGGTACCTTACAATCTAGCCAATTTTGAAACGTGTGCATAATAGTGAGTACTACTTAGCACTCCATGTTGCTACTTGTACGCCGGCTATCAAAGTTAGGTCTTCAAGGTTCATATCATGTATTGATAGGTGATCAGGTTCAGTAACAGTTATTGAGGGAAAATTTGAGGCTTCCTTGTGTAGTCTTGTGAATAACATCTCGGTGAATCCTTTTTTGTTCTAATTATTTTTAAAGATGGTGTTATTTTAATTTGATAAGTTTATAAATTACCGTCGAGAAACATTTCAATTATTTTACTATGCGAGAATATCTAGATTCTATCCCTCGCACTTATTTCTCCCTCCTCTTTGATAAGATAACTTGCAAATATCCTAAAATTACCCCCCTCCTATATGAAAATATGAAAAAAACTGTACATAAAAACAATTGCTGTACTCTTACGGCTTTTCAATGAAATGCATCTTGTAGGGTATTCATTACTTTGGCCCCGTATTCATTAATTGTACCCTGTACCCCTGTGTCTAAAACTGTAGATTTGTATAACAAACTTACACACACACTCATGCATTGACTTTTATATATATATATATGGCCGCCATCTTGAATCAAAATGCCCGATTGGTAAACCATTTATCAAAAGTTACTAATTTAATAAAAGGAAGCTAACTTCTAAATTTCAAGGTTCTAGTGCAATGGTGTTTCGGAGATATCGTCTTGTCAAATTTTGTATATAAATGGCCGCCATCTTGAATCAAGTTGGCAGATTTTAAAAATATTTCTTAGCGAGCACCTAGGAGGTAAGAGGAACACACCTACAAAATTTCATGATCATAGGTTCAGTGGTTTCAGAGGTATCGTGTTGTATCAATGAGTGATACAGTGGTATTTGGATTTTATATGTATAGATTGGGAAAAAATTGTCTAAAACCTTACTCTGGAATAGATTTTATAAAATGTATCACATCTGTTAAATAAAAACTATGAATATTTTTTATTCCATAAATAGCTGTGTGTATTTGTAAGGGTATCAAATTTAATCTGATGGTTAGCCTAAGTATTTAGGAACAAAAATCATTAGTATGTTACTTGTTGAAATACTGGGATTATCTTTATTTTAAAGAAAAAGATGTACTAGATTAAGTATTAACTATCTTAGTAATAAGGGATGGATACTTTTAAAATTTTCATTATTTTTTATCCATCAGAAATAGTTTTGTGTTAACCAGCTTATTGATTTATCTTATTATATGTTGTATTCAAGTTCTTCTTTGTTATTTAAATTAGTTTTATTTGGGTTATGCAATTGCAAAAGTAGTTGAAGGAAAGTTTTTATTGTGTGTGAAAAGTTAGTAGAAACTTACAGAAAGCCTTCGATGATCAAGCTAAGAACATGCTATGAATACTTCTGTGTTTAAATGTCTTATTAAAGATTCAATGAATTTTATCGGGTAATAACTTTAAAAAAAAAAAACAAATCTCTGCAAGATTTTCAGGTAGTGCTCGAGCTTTAGGGAAAGTTATTGTTAACCCTAATTATCATTATTCAAACCAATTTCACTTCTTAGTAATGTTGAAGTGGATATTTTCTCCAAAATTGTTTGTTTTATGATCAACATCCTTGTTTTTTTATCAAAAATTAAAAGAAAGGTAAATGTTGTTAATTTATTTGTATATGCATAAACTTTAAATGTAATCTGAGGAGTTAATTTTGTTACCCTTATTATTTTGGTATTAATATTTGTGTTTTTTGGGACTTTTTTTCAGAGCCTGCACCGAGTCCTGCAGAGTGTTGTGCCCCTTGACAACGGAGAATATGGGTATGTTTACAGAGACTTGGGCATTTACAAAAATGAGAAGAAATACATGTGCAATGTATGCAAACGTGTTCTCATCTTCAGCAAAAGTGTCCTTTCTCACAATGTTCATCCGACTCACAAAACAAATATCAAGATACCAATGCACAATTCGGCCAACTTTCCTGAAGTCACTTCGTCAATTCCGAGTAAGTTTGTTCATATATAATAACCTCATGTTTAGTATTGCAAAAGTGACATGACTTTAAACTATATTAATGTTTTTTTTTTTTTTTCGTGAATTAATTTTAATCATCAGATAAGGGAATTTCATTTTATAATGTATTATCTTATTATATCCGTCTTCAAACCCGAGTTGGATGAATTTTAGTGAATGTGAGAAATGTGAGTATTGTCACAAAGTTGATATAAAAGGACAAACTGTTTATATGCCAAGACAGTTTGTGTCTAAAAACTGGCTCCGTACAGTGAAGACATTTTGTTGGAAATGTTTTTTTTTTTTTTTTTTTTNAATGAGAAGAAATACATGTGCAATGTATGCAAACGTGTTCTCATCTTCAGCAAAAGTGTCCTTTCTCACAATGTTCATCCGACTCACAAAACAAATATCAAGATACCAATGCACAATTCGGCCAACTTTCCTGAAGTCACTTCGTCAATTCCGAGTAAGTTTGTTCATATATAATAACCTCATGTTTAGTATTGCAAAAGTGACATGACTTTAAACTATATTAATGTTTTTTTTTTTTTTTCGTGAATTAATTTTAATCATCAGATAAGGGAATTTCATTTTATAATGTATTATCTTATTATATCCGTCTTCAAACCCGAGTTGGATGAATTTTAGTGAATGTGAGAAATGTGAGTATTGTCACAAAGTTGATATAAAAGGACAAAATCTTTATATCAGCATATAACTAGCGTACTTAATGATAATTTTATGTCACAAAACTCCACGGTGAGAAAGCTTTTTTTTTTTTTTGTTTGTTTTTTTCTTATAGAGACAAAATTTTCCAACCAGGTGCACACAATATCTCTACTAATTGGGAATCGATGAACTAGAAATATTTTAAATAATTTTGTGCTGTTTCTCTAGGAGACTGTCCCACTCCATCAGATGACGAATTAGATGGATCAGATGAAAACTCCCAGTCAAAGGAAGATGTCAGTGTTAAACCTGGAGAGCCAGTACCTCCTGGTGTTGAAGATGCTATGGATTTTGAAAGATGCCAGATACAATCCACTTTTGATAACTTCACATCTGGACCTCTTATTGGATTGGAATACATTGTAGAATTGGTAAGTTTCAAATTATTCCCCTTACTCTACTTTTAACTCCCCATAAGATCTGTTTTCATTAAACTGATACACCCTTATATTTTTTCTACGTCTCTCATTAAGGAGGATGTTGCTCTCTAACAGAAGTGACAAACTAACATCAACTTGATTTTTAGTATACTAACTAATTTTTTGCTTACGATCATGAAAGTCACATTTTCCGCCAAAATGGTTGGGACATGCCACTCTCCACTGGTCTGTTTGTTTTAATCAGAACTTGGGCAATTTTTATGTAAAATTTATTAAAAAAGTAGAAACAGAAAGCTTAAACAATGCCTAAAACAGTGGGTCTTGTACGAAAAATATCATCCTTTGTACCATTTTTATTAATCCAATGCTGGAGGGGTTCACAATAATTTCCCTCTACTCTTTCCAACATTTGTCTGCCGATTCCAGTAATCTTCTGATGAATTTCATTTTTATATGCATCATATATTTATATAGCATTTTTTTATTGATTCATATATAATATGTGCTTTTAAATGTCCCCATAAAACGAAATTGCATGAGGATAAATCTGGTGACCTAGGTGGCCACGGGACATCACCATGTCGTGAGATAAGGTGGGCAGGGAACATGGCCCTAAGAACAGTCATAGAAGTTCTGGCCGTATGAGCTAAAGCCCTATCTTGTTGGAACCATCTCGGAGGTCCCACCACCACATAAAAAAATGTCCGTTTCCCTCGCCCCACCCTATATAAACTTTATTGTAATTTTTTTTTTTATAATCATGTTTATATAGGTAAGTGTTGAGGAACATAATGCGGAGCCTAGGTACATTTGCCTACTTTGTGAGAAGAAAGGTGACCCAAGGAGTGTTATGGTACATGTTACCAGTTACAATCACTATCTAAAGTATATCGTGAGTGTCAAACTTTGTTGTTATTTTTATGTAATAAGGTTCATTGTGCAGTTAAGTGCTACACCATTTTATTTATTACTTACTAATTACTTGTTATTTATTTATTTTTTTTTTTCAGTGTTGTTTTTTCCGCACTGTTGGAAATAAGTTAAATTTGATTCCTAAATCTAATTCTAATCGAAGTGCCATAAATACAGCAATTATTAAAGTTGCTGAAGCCATTGAAAAACATTTTGGTCGACTTAAGCCCATAAAAACTGCGATGGAAACATTTGCTAATAAAAAATTTCAAATTCTGAGAGAAATTGATGAGAAAGAACATTTCAGGTACATGTTTAATTAATTCCTTGTAACTATGACATTAAAACAGTGGAAGCCTTCTTAAATGCCCACCTTGGCTCGAACTCATGGCTGAATAAAAAAATGACTGGTTAAACCAAAGTAAACTATGCTTAACTACAACAGACAGGTGTTGAATTATATCATTATAAAATTGTGGTAAGCAGACCTTTTGTCTGTTAAATACCAGGTGAAGAAACACCCCCACCTTGGGGGCTGGTTGAACTGAGTTTTTCCTACCATAAGTGAAGGGCCAAATATTACTCGAAAGAGTTAGACATTTTTTAAAATAAATTGAGTGGAGTCAGGGGGACCTTCAACTTAAAATGAGAATGAACCGACCGCCGAGTTGACAAACCACCTAAAATAAAATACCCTTTTAGAATAATAATATAATATGTAATACGTCAAAAACAGATGCAGTAGTGTGACATCGTGTACAGAGGTAATATAATTGTATAATAAAATTATGATGAAAATTGTTAGAGGAAAATCAGTTCAGTAAAACTGGAGATAGAGTGTGTCTTAGCTACCCAGAAAGGCGGCTCTCTTAGGCTCTTAGGTAAGACACTCTTTGGATAGGTATAGATAATAGATATCCATAAGCTAAGGAGTAAAGGACATGCGGACCCGAAGAAGGGTTCAACACAAGTTTAACATGTTTCTGACAAACTGTTATTTTCCAATAACACGTTATTTTGAACTGTTATATTATTTTCGACCCACTTCTAATACTAACTGGTTTTGATTGCTTTAATTAAAAGTATCCAAGTTTTTCTTAAACATCGCCTGGCATAGATTGAGTGACTGCTCAAATTTAAAATGTCAAAAAAGTTTTTAATGGCTTTCTTTCTTTTTGTCCTTCTAATTTCCACCAATTTATGTAATTTATAGGTCTGGGTAAATCATTAGCTATTGTGGTGTTTTGGCAACAAACTGATCAATCTTGCTGTTACAATTTTATTCAGTAGACAACCAGCATACATTGAGAATACCCTGGGATCTCTAGTACTATCTAAATATTAGCATACTAAATTAATGGTAAATATTAAACTCAAAAAAGAGAGTGGGTTAATTAAACTGACAACCAGTACAAGATCTATTGGTATAAAATTGCTTGAATATGTTCAAAATGAGTGGTGATTATTTATATTTGTAAATATATTTTGAAGATCTGCAATATTTTAATAAAATATTATATTAGTTTTTTTTTTTTTTTTTTAGAAAAGCTTAATTATCCTCTTATAAATCACCCTGTCTTAAAGTTAAATAACTTTGCAATCTTTAAATAAACGTTTTCTTGGTTTATTATTCATAAATACCTACCTTTTTACTTATTTTCTTGATTTTATTATGTCCAAAAATATTAATTATTATTCTTTTTTTTACAGGGAAACTCCTCAGATTACATTTCTTGATTTTGTTACACCAGAAAAATTAGAAGAATACGCCAAAGCACCTGGTACATTTTTATAAATAAGAATTATAATTATTAAAAAAAAAATGTATGGTACACTAAGGAATCTGCAAAGATTCAGTTTTTCTATTAAGTAATTAAATTAACTGTATAATGGCTACCATGAGGTACAGTCTTGTTTAAGGGGAGCGTTTGCATCCTATCTGTCTGTCTGTAACATTTACGTAACCGATGATAACTTTATTAAAAGTTGACCACTTTAGTTTAAATTTGGTGTGCATGTTCCTTTTGCTAATGCTCAGGTCAAGTTTGTTGGGCAGCATTGTCTAAGAGTTGACAACGCTTGAGTAAATGTGAGCTTCAAATGAAAAATTGAAATTTCAGGACGGGAAAAGATTCTATCATCATCATCACCTTTTTTTTTTGGCATTGGCTACATACAGCCGTAATTACATTTATAACAAGTGTTTCTTAAATACTAACTTGTGTACTATTTAGGAACGAATACAACATTTTATATAATGAAGGAGATCTCCTACATAAAATAGATAAATAATTGAATGGTAATTTTACAGATTTTGAATTAAAAATATTATTTAAAAGAGCCTCTCTTTGACCAGAATATTTTTTACAAAACATTATTATGTGCTCAAGGTCTTTCAAGATTACATGTAGAGCATAAATTTGACTCAGCTTTGTTTATTTTTTTCAAATATGAATTACAAATACCGTGGTTAGATCTTAATCTATTAATAGAAACTATAAAATGTCTGTTGCTCCTACCGCTGGTTGAATTTGTTTGTAAAACCCTCCTGACTTTGTAGTTTCTTGCCAACGAACCCACCTTTTCCTTGCTGCCTTATCAATTTGTCTGTACATATCCCTCACAGGGACTTTATAGCTAGATCCATGCAGAACCATCAACTCATCGTTCAAGCTACTTTGTTTTGCTAACAAGTCCACCGCCTCATTAGGACCGATACCCGCGTGACCCTTTAACCAAACTAATATTACTCATTACCATTACCCATACCATTAACCAAACTATATTATCACCTATTTGATGAAAAGAATATTTTTTGCTAACAATTTTTTTTCTTCTTCTTTTTGTAAAACCAAAAGCAACTCTGCTATGAAGTGATGAAGATCGTTAGAACTACTGAAACGGAATTAAAATATAGAAAACAATGTTTTTACCAAAATCTTCCGTTCTGACATAACGATTTTAATATAATTTCATATACATCGTTATAAAGTACAATTTAAACAGGCCTGTAAAATTTTTACTTATAAACCAGAAGTTCTTGAGATGTCTAAAGTGGGTATTTAGTGTAATAGTCCATTAAAATCATACTCTTTAACTATCAACTCGTCATGATTATTTATTTTCTCAATATTCAATACAAATTAATTACTACATGCTCGCTTCAATGATAGAGTCGCACCATGTCTAGTATAAATACAAACAGATTTTGGAATTTATTAAAGCCCCTAATACAAGACTGTCACACCATGGGTAGCTATTTAACAGTTAGTTAAATCGCGAGATTGAAAAAATAGCATTTTGCAATTTTATGAGTTCTATATAAATCTGGCAATATCATAAGTTGATTTACTTTATATTTATGGATCTTTATTTTTTTTCTGTTTCAGTTGTAAATTATAATACAAGAGATTTGGATGCTAAAAATGAGGAAATGACAAAGAAATGTCTTGAAAATAACCAAAAATTAGCCACCAACAAATCAGATAAGAAATCTGAAAAAATTGATAATAAGACAACTTCTAAAAGGTTTGCTTTCTTGTTTTTATATTTTTATTTTACAAATAGTCATTTATATTTTCTGCATTTTTTTACTATTTTAATTTGCTCGGAAACTTCATCGACAATTGTTAGGAAATCATAATAAATAAGCAAAATGATAAAATGTGTTGTGAATGTGGAATTCTAATCTGATGACAAGTTAATGACGATCAGTGTGGTGACACTGATATTCTTTTTTATATCTATTTCATATTTGACTGTATCTGGTAATATTTTATGACTTCAGATGCTTGAAAATGACCAAAGTAGGTCGAAATATAGCAAGAATGAGATAGACGAGTGGTTTTAAAAAATTCTTTCATCCCGACAGACCCACAACTTCATAAAAAAAAAAAATAAAAAATTTTAGGGATCACCTTTATCTACAAAAAGAAAATAGTTTTATGTTCAAAATTAAATGGTATATAAATAATGTAATAATATAGTAATAAAAAATTAAAGGTGAAAGTCTAAGACTATCCCCAAAGTCCATTAGAGATCCCCTTATTGACCGAGTGGGGCGAGCTCTATGTTTCAAGTTAAAACTAGACAGTATTAGTGGGGAGAATCAGAATCAACGCTCTACTGAATTCATGTATACAGGGTGACTGGCGTTATATGTGAAAAAATGAAGTGGGCTATTCTACACCTCAGGGGCTACAAAAAACATTATATAAACCATGTGTCAAATATTAGCCGTTCTCCCATAAATTCAAATTTTATTAAGATAGCATGCCTTTGCTTATAAAAACACTAATTGCTCCAAAGGTATAAAAGCTAGAACAAAATTTTTGGTTTCGTTGTAAAACTGACAAAATCTTTTATATAATCGAGTAGTGTCCCGACGACGACGACTCACCTCTAAATGATTTATAACGTTAAAAATTGATGCGCCATAAGCTGGGATTGAACCAGTGACCTCCAGTTCAGTAAGCGAACGCTCTTCCACTGAGCTATGAATGTCACTGACTTTCAAGGCCTAAACCTTTCTATTTAAACAGTATATTATTTTAAACCTTCCTATAAACAGTATATTATATGAAGTATAATTGGACAGCGCGAGACTCATTCATTATAAATATAACTAATTATGTCTCAGCTCTTTTTCTTTGAATGAAATTAATAAGAAATAACTAGACATCACGTGGCTCTTTTTGTTTAAGTATAATTGGACATCGCGAGACTCATTCATTATAAATATAACTAATTATCTCTCCCCTCTTTTTTCCAACTATATTTATTCTGCCCGTTGCCACGGGCCTAACGGCTAGTTTCCTATAAGAAAAGTGTAATTTTCATTTTCATTCCCTCAAATTACATGACAAAAAATGTATACAAATGTTATTTTCAAGAAAAAAATAAAATAATCTTTTATCTTTATGGTTCCATAACTTAGAATAGAACCAAGCTTAAACTGTTCGGACTTCAGGAAAAATTTCCTTATTTACTAAGGTGTCGATCATTATTAATATCTATTCATAGGGCGGAATTTTTAGTAAACTTCGCTGAAAGTAAAAAAGAAACATGTTTATTGTTGCTATTTTTAACTTACAGGTGAGTAAATAATTAAAAAAGCAAGACTGGTTTAGTATACTCCCCTATATTTCAACAAAAACAACAATAAACATGTTTATTTTTTTTTCTTTCAGCGAAGTTTACTAAAAATTCCACATTATGAATAGGTAATGACATTAATATTAATCGAAACCTTAGTAAATAAGGAAGTTGTTCCTGAAATCCGAACAGTTTAAGCTCGGTTCTATTCCAAGTTATGGAACCACAAAGAAAAAAGATTTTTTATTTATTTTTTCTTAAAAATATCATTTGTATACATTTTTTTTCCATGTAATTTGAGGGAATGTAAATGAAAATTACTCTTTTCTTATAGGAAATTTTGTCAGCTTTACAACGAAACTAAACATTTTGTTCTAGCTTTTATACTTTTGGAGCAATAAGCGTTTTTATGAGCAAAGGCATGTGATCTTAAAAAAATCATAGAATTTAACATTTCGGGAGAACGGTTAAGATTTGACCCATGGTTTATATATTGTTTTTTGTAGCCCCTGAGGTGTAGAATAGGCCACTTCATTTTTTCACATATAACGCCAGTCACCCTGTATAAGTAAGAGGATGTTTCTGATTTTTACTGTAAAATTGTTTTTATATAAATGGCCTAATAATGTTTTTTTTTATTTTTTAGTCAAGATACTAATGGAGGTGATAGCAAGAAAACAGCTACTCAAAGAGAAAAACCTGATCCACCTGGAGTTCAGGTGCCTCCAAAAAAATTGTGCATTGCTCTGAACAAACCTTCAAGAAGTATCCCTGGCATCTCTAAACCCCAAGTACAGAATATTGACATCATTGTCAAAGAAGAAAATGATGAAACTGTTGGGGAAAATGAAACTCAAAAAATTGTTATTAAAGAGGAAAAAGATGACGATTGTATAATATTAGCAGGTTAATTAATTTATTATTTTTATTTTTTTTTTTTTAAGGCTTTATTAACTCATTTAATATAAATATTTAAGGTAGTCTGTAGAACAGACACCAGGAAATTAATGGAGTCTCTCCAGATCTTAGCCAGATAATTGAGTAACCAGTCAAGTTCATTAGCACACTTATCTGCCTGGTTAAATGACACTTACATGAAATATCCTGACTACTATGTTATTAAAGTGCTCATCTGGCACATCCATTGTCATTGAAAATTTATTATAGTGTGCTTTAATCTATTTATTATTTTTTTTTTTATAGATTCTAAGAAAGATGCTATTGAGATTCATAGTCTCTCTTCTGTATCTTCTAGATCTCGATCGTGGTCCAGGTCTCGCTTTCCTCACCGTGGTAGATCACGGTCACCCCGTCAAAGGTACTAATTAACTTTATAATGCTTTTTAAAAAGTTTACTTTCTCTGTAAAATTCACCTGGCTGGATTTCTTTTCTATTTTGTCAAACTTTTATGGAAGTATCTTGTTAATTTTGATATTTTTAAGTTCTGACAAATAGAGATACCATTTATGGAAGTATCTTGTTAATTTTGATATTATTTTGAAGCTTTAAAAGTTCTGACAAAAAACATACCATGAGGAGAAACTGAGAAATAAATGTTGCCTTTAAATATGAGGGCGTTGCCCCTAAATACTCTGTGAAATCCACAAGTATATACGTAGAAGGTGAAGGGTTTATTTTTAAATTATTGAACTTATTTAATTAAAAACAATTCCCCTGATGTAGTTCAGAATTAACCCTGTTTTGATTCCTGGTGGTGGGGTGCTTTGATTGATTAATTTTGGCTTCCTTACTTTTTTTATTCTCTAATAAGTTGGCTGTTTCTTAATTATATTGTTTTATTATATCATATTATCTTGAATGCTAAATAGGAGTATGCTAACTTATTTGTTGAGTATGCTAAACTTCATTTGTTAAAAGTATTTGTAAATTGATTTTGGGCTCTCTATTGATGCTAATTGATTTTGGGCTCTAAATTGATGCTAATTCTATTAGCAATTTTACCTATTCATTTGTTAAAAGTATTTGTAAATTGATTTTGGGCTCTCTTATTTTTATAGGAAAACTAGAAGAAGCAGGTCAAGAGATAGATTTGGACGTATGAAGAGAGATTCAAGAGAAACCAGTTATGAACGATATCGGAGAGAAAGAGATCTTCCCATGAGAGATAGGGATCGGGATAGGAGGGATGATAGAAGAAGGGACTTAGATGACAGAGGTAGAAGAGATTTGGACGACAGGGGAAAAAGAGACTCAGTTGAAAGAAGTAGGAGAGATTTGGATGAAAGAGGCAGAAGAGATGTAGATGACAGAGGTAAAAGAGACTTAGATGAAAGAGGTAGGAGAGATTATGATGAAAGGAGAAGACGGGATTTGGATGATAGATCAAGGCGAGATGAACTTCGAAGTCTCCGCAGTTTGAGCAGGGGAAGAACTCTTGACTCTAGGAGAGACAGAGGATATCGTGCTGACAGCAGAGGACGAAGAGGTGACAGCAGAGACCGCAGGAATGATAGTAGGGATAGATACGATGACAGAAGTCGATATGACGATAAGAGAAAAATGGACGATCGCAGAGATTATGGTGACAAAGAAAGGAGAGCAAGGAACCCTACTCCTGATAGATACAGGGATGATTTCACATCTCGTAGAGACAGGTAATTATTTATTTAGTTGTTTTTATTTACTGGTTAACTATACAACTTACTTTAAAGAAACATGGTCAACATGGGCTATGAATATTTTACACGCTATTATTTAACTTTACTTGTGTATGGGTTAACATTTTGCAATCAATTTTTAACCTACTTTTGGGCTACCTAGAAAGCAGGAAGCAAGTTATTGATATTTTGAAAGCATATTTAAAAAAATAAATGTATATATAAATTATTATTTATTTAAAATCAAATAT
>KZ652530.1:166157-177076 GCA_001010745.2 Gerris buenoi | reverse complement strand
CCATCTTGAATCAAAATGCCCGATTGGTAAACTATTTATCAAAAGTTACTAATTTTCATAAAAGGAAGCCAACTTCTAAATTTCAAGGTTCTAGTACAATTGGTTCCGGAGATATCGTCTTGTCGAATTTTCTATATAAATGGCCGCCATATTAAATCAAGATGGCGGATTTTAAAAATATTTCTTAGCGAGCACCTAGGAGGTAGGAGGAACACACCTACAAAATTTCATGGTCGTAGGTCCAGTGGTTTTAGAGATATCGTGATGTGTCAGTGAGTGGTATTTGGATTTTATATATATAGATATACCTACCTATATAATATTTTATTAATTAGATAGAGTAACAACGCTAACAAAATAATATAATTGAAATGACCAGATTTTTTAATTTTATTTTAACCACAGGAATCGATGGAAAAACTATTTCTAAGTCAAAAATGTTCTATACATTTTTTTGTAAAATGAATATTTTTCGAGTTATTCGCGATTGAAAGTAACAGGTTTTTGTCATTTAAATAGAATGTTTTTCTAAAAAAAAACTTAACAAGATCTGTCTCCTTAATCAACAGTATCAAAACACTGTAAATAACAATATTATAGCCTATAAAAAACAAAGAAAACATTTTTTTATATATATATATATAATTCCTATACGACCAATAGGGACTGAGCTGTAGCTTGTTAATTGTTAGTTTTTGTTCGCCAAATGCTAAATTTGAGAGATCCAGTGTCATATAGCCATAAAAAATATGCATTTTAGGAGAAAAACTTATAGATGTTTTTTTTAAAGCTCATAAAAAGAGCTTTCTTTTAAAAAAAATAGAATTCGGTAGCATCAAAATTAAGAGTTACGATAAAAATAAGGTCGGTCTCTACATTTTTCTACGAAAAAATCAGTGAAAACATTAAAATTGATCGTCGCCCTACTACGGTTCTTTTTATTTATGAATTATCAATAGATCCTAGAAGTATGACCTATTTAAAATTCTAAATTTTTGAAAAATTGGAATATAAAGTGATAATCGATATTCTGCAATTTCGTAAAAAATGCTCTTTTCTTAAAAAATACTGAAGATTCGAAAAAACCTGAAGTAGCTTTTTTAATTGCAAAGATTTTCCTTTAAGTAGATTTTCTGTACTATAGATAATTTGCCGAGATATGGCCGTTTAAAACTTCTATTTACGAGCGAGCACCACCTTATTCGAGCCCTTTAAACTCATCGCATTTTTTAAAACTAAGGGTTTTAAAGGGATTTCATTTACCAGCATTGTAGCTTTTGAAAACCTCTAAACTCATCGCATTTTTTAAAACTAAGGGTTTTAAAGGGATTTCATTTACCAGCATTGTAGCTTTTGAAAACCTCTACAAAATCATTTTTTGATGCATTTTGTATTAATTAAAATGAGTTTAAAAATGTGATATTTAAAAAAACAATTCATTTTTATTTGAAAAGCCCCTTTTAGTACAGTCAAACTGTCGTGATAAAAGTCTGCGGAAAAAAATCGAGGCAGATTTTTTTTTTCTTATTTATTATTATTATTTTTTTTTTTTTTGCGTGGATCGCATGGGACATATGAGAAAAGCCTAACTCCAACTTTTCGGGAACATTGGAATACAGGGTACGGGGTACAAAAGTCAAAATAGTAGAAATTAATGGATATNTATTTATTATTATTTTTTTTTTTTTTTTTGCGTGGATCGCATGGGACATATGAGAAAAGCCTAACTCCAACTTTTCGGGAACATTGGAATACAGGGTACGGGGTACAAAAGTCAAAATAGTAGAAATTAATGGATATCGTTATTAATGGATGTCGTTGGAAAGCTTTTTAAGAAACAGTAATTGTTGTTACTTTGTGTACAAATGGTTGTAAGGGGTGGTTTTTAAGGGTTGAAAATTTGCAAAATAATTAAATTGGTAATATTTTAGGCAGAAACGTTTTTAATTAAAAACTGTCAAGCAAATAATTTTTTTAGGGTTAATCTTTTAAGCTACAATAGGGGTTGATTTATGAGGGTTGAAATGTTACAATATGAAATTAGTACATATTTTAAGCAACAACATTCTTAATTTAAAACAATATGGTAAATTAATAATTTATTTTAGGACATTTTTTTTTTATATTAAGCTCTAACGAGGGTTGAAATATTTTAAAATTGTGTTATTTTAAAGCATAAAACAATCATTACTCAACTAATCGAAACTAAATTTGACCCATCTTTAGCTTTAAAATCTTACTTAATTAGTTTTGACAATTAAGATGACACTAATTCCAAATTTTTATGGAAATCTACGCAGGACGAAAAAATTGCGAGGTTTTGCCATTTTATGAGCTTCACTTACTGGGCTATAAAGTAAGATGCAATTTGCATATCAATTCGGATGTATGATGGTACAATTAGATACATCTACACATAATTTATCGATTTAATGTCTCGTTATATCTAATTGATGAGATGCTTTATCTAGCATTATACGTTATTGTATAATATGTAACATAAAATGACAGATGATTTCTAGTAAGCTCAAGACATTAGTGTTCAAGTGTACGATAATAATATAGTACCACCAACTTCCAGTCTAAACTTAATTTCCTGTTCTTGCAAACAGAGTGCTCATCTATTTAACATGAATTGTCATTCAACTTACAATCTTGATTTTCGATATACAAGGCCAAAATAGTAAAAAGAAAATGGTAAAATGGGTTATATATGTTCTAGAATAGCTTTTCTTGAATTGTAATCGAAGAGACCATAGCCCCTTTTAGCTTCCTCTGTCCTCTTATAAGGCTGATTTATTGGAAAACACTATATATTGTGTCGTGACCCGTTTAGTAAGAGGAATCATAGGAGAATACAGATGTATAAACATCAACAGAATTTCAGAAGGGGGAAAGTATTGAAAAATATACAGACAAGACGAATAGTCGATATAACTGAGGATCCGTCACCAGCTATTTCTTAACATGTCAATTTAAAGGGTGTACTGTACACCCAGAAGCATTATTTTTTCGAGGCAGGTTCATCTTCTATTTCCTATGCTTCTTCTTGTAAGCCCATCCTTTCCCTCCTTCTTCCCACAATCTTACCAATTTTTATACAATATATACAAAATCATTTTTATCAATAATCTGTTTTCTTCGAAACATTCTAAATCCAGTTTCAATTATATAGTTTCTCTGCTTGCTTTATAAATCCATTTTGATAAAAAAAAGTGATGCGTAAATATGAATAGTGGAATTTTATTCGCTTTCAATGGGGGATTGTAGGATTTGTTTACTTTCTATAAGTTTTATTTGGTTTATAACAAAGACACCAAGGGACATTCTCTGTTGAGATATTTAAGTCGTAATATGATACTATCTCATTCTACCATGATAAGTACTTTTTGTTGATTTTTAAGTTTCGCAAATATATTATATGAAAATAGATTATGAATTTCCTTTTTATTCTGAGAATTACTATATTGTTCCAGTTATTTTTTAAATAAAAAGTTTTGTCATGAAATACATAGATCTTGTAAATGCTATTTTTTTTTTTTTTTTTTTTTTTTTTTTTTGTTCTATCTAAGTAAAACTTGTTTAAAGAAATATAAGAAAACATAGAAACAGTATCAAAAAATAAAAGAAACTCGTATGTTATTCAAAGTAGCATGCATGTAAGTTAGAAAATAAAGAGACAGCCGTTTACCAAAACTATAATTATCTTCCAAACTCAGCTTGAACAAATTGGCTTTACTGCCAATAAAAATTTAGCACCTTAACCAGAAAAAAATAGATGACAAGAAAAAATGTGCAAAAAACATTAAAAAATTTAGTAATATTTTCTTTTAGGTTAAAAACTTAAACGACACTTTAAAAACTACGCTGTACAAACATTCATACATAAAACAAATAAAATGGGTCCAAATATCTCCTCTTTTAGAGGAAACAAAAGTATTTTCACTGTACAATGTTGGTTGAAAACAGTTTTGTATAATAAAGCTTCCCTTTAAAGAGGGAGACGTATTTCTACATTCCTAATTAAATTATATAAGCAACTTTGACTTCAATATAAATGTTGCTGATAATTAAAAGTATAATTTCGCTTATTATTATTCACTAAGCGTAAGTGTCAAAAAATGTCGGTTTAATTAACTGACTAAGTTTTAATAACCGTGATCTCTTAGAGAGCATTTATTGGACGAGGAAAAGCCTCCCGTTTTAAACCTATTAGCACAGAAATCATGCTGAATAATAAGCAAGAGGATTCATTTACAACACAATTATGAATCCCTCATTCATTGAATTGAATTAAATATCAAATATCCATAATAACTTGACCTTCTAAATTTCTAATAATAAATGCTGAGACTTAATACATTATCATTCAAACAATAAAATAAAATCACATATAATAATCTTAGATTATTAAAGTTCAATGCTATAGATAAATGGATGATGATAATAATATTTATAAATAAATCCATAATTATTAAAAAAATATCAAGTGTAAACATCCATTATGGTATGCGTACATCTATAATCTATATCAATCTATTTATTATAGTTTTGAGTTACTAACTTTAAATTCTAATGTTTAAACTAAAAAAAAAAAATAATAATTAAATACGCATTTCATTGAGGATGGGGCACAATTACCCTAAGTAAATTTCGTCGATAATTACACTAGATATGATTATAAAGATATGATATTTATAACTTTTTTTTACGCCGGTACTTGGCAACATCGGCCATACGTCTCCTGGCAGCCCAATATAATGCAGCTTTCTTAGATATTTATAACTAAATAAAAATAATTGCAATTAATTTATAACATCAATTCTTATCTGTTACCGACGGAAAAAAATTGATGATATCTAATATTGAACTCATATCGAAATTGTTAATAATAATTAAATAATATATTCGTACTTTGTCGTCAAGCAGAAAATATGTATACTACTAATCAAGCTTACAATTGAATGATCTCAATATAGTTCTCATTGTCCAATTTAAATTAACAATTAAATTAATAATCCTTTACAAAGAGAAATTAATTAATCCCCAGGATCGATTTCATGTTATAGAATATCAGGAGAATTGGAAGCTTAGCCGATAGAAGCTTGCCTTTGCAGCCTATCCACTATTGGAATCGATTCAGTTGATATTATATGCTCCGAAGATATATGTAAACCCTATAATAATGCGAGAAACAAGTATATTGCAATTATGCTAGTAGTATTAATAAATCATAATTTCATAAAAATTACATTAAATATATATAATAAACTAAATAAATCTCTTAATTTAACGTTGAAGGTATTTATTTATTTATTTATTGTTTATTTTGGGTGCTCAACTGCGAGGTTATATACACCCTTACAATGTTTAGTTTATATAAATTATATAACTAGATAAAAACAGGTAGAATAACATGAGATGTCCTTGTATATGTCTGCTTCTTGTAGGAAATTTAGCAATTTTGTTACTGTCGCCTGGTTGTCTTCTAGTATTTCAGTCAGGGTCTCCGGTAGGCTGTGTTCTTTCCGCAGCTGTTCGAGTTGGTGGCATTCTTTCAGAATATGTACTACGCTTATTGAATCGTTACAGAGTCTACACTTTGGAAGTTCCTTGTCCCTAGTAAACAGGTGGCTGTGGGTAAGTCTTGTGTGGCCGATTCTAAGTACTGTTTTGTTCGTGCCTATTCTTCCTGTAAGAAGAGGCCCAGTCAGCTACCTTCGGCTTTACAAATCTTAGTTTGTTGCCAATGGAATCTGTCCATAATTGTTGTTTCTCTGTAATTCTTCTCTTCACACAACTGTCTATATCCTTAGGCGTGATCTGTCTCCAGGGGTTGTCCGTCTGTTATAGCTTGTCTTGCCAGTCTGTCTGCTGCCTCGTTACCCGGGATTCCTAAGTGACTAGGGACCCAGCAGAATCGAGCCTTTAATTTNGTTATTATTATATTGATTATTGATTAATATTTAATGTTTTTTATTGTCTGCTACCTCGGAAAAAATAGCATATGCTACACGACTGTGAAGTGTTTTTTCTTTACCTTGGCAATATTTCCTGTCTCGCTTCGCTCGACAGTAAATGTAATTGCCGCGGTAAAGAAAAAACTCACTTTACAGCCTAGTAACATAATATACTATTATCATTTATGGGGGCCTTTAAGGTCCCCTGAGTTCCAAGTTTTTAAATAGAGTGTCTGCAGTCTAAAACTACTGGTCCTATTTTGATGAAATTTGACTTACATTATTTCATGCAATATTTTCCCCCGTATTGGGGAAAAAATATTGGAGGTAGAATAGAAAATGTTTGAAGTTAAGTTTTCTTTCTTTTTTCCCATAAATTCCAAATCATAATTAAATTCCCATTTGATGTTTTTATGTGGTTAAATGCGCAAGTACGTGAATAGAAACTTCCCTTTACATAGTACAGATCCTCCCAAGGTTAATAAATTTATCTCAGCCCGTTCAAATTTTTTACGATACAAGTATTTATTAACTTTGGATGCCACGTTAAAACATGAATAAAAACAAACTGACATTTCACCTATTGAATAAGTTATTCAAGTGCTATTGTCGACCATCTATGGAAAAGGATGAAAAGTAAATTTTAATCAACAGACATTAATAAAAAGGAACTATAAATAAGGTAATTTTAAGTTAAAATACTCAATTGCGATATTAAATTTCACATAATTGTGATATTAAAGGATGAAAAAGAAAATAAAGTTATCTCAATTATACATCAACTTTTTTTAGCATCTAAATAAGTAAATAATTTCACTGTTAGACTTACGCATTTTCTTCTGTTACTGTAGACAGAATAAATTCAGTGCTTTTATCGTTAGATATAACGTTGCAGTCTTCCGACGCTTCCGCGTCATCTTCTTCATCCTGAAACAAATTGAAAGCACGTTTAAAGAAATATATATTAATGGTGGAACTACAGAGATGCTCAGTAAAAATAAGTGAGGTAAGAACTAAAAGACAAAAAACAGAAGAAGAAAAAAATAGCCAAAGCTATGGCATTCGATATTTTTACGTATTTTACTACGTTTTTATTAGCTTGCTTTCTTGTTTGTTTGTTTGTTTGTCCAGTACAAATCTTGCAATCGATTTCTAACTAACTTTCCGAGTAGCTAGACATTTGAAACTTTTAGAATAGCACGAATGATAACACGATGACAATAAATTATTTTAATGCTTTTATTCATCTTTCAGCATAATTTAATTCGTTTTCAGCAAATGTGCTGTATGGAAAGTTAGTTCGGAAAAAATCCGCAAGTTATTTTATTTGTTTTGGCACATCCCATATTTACAATCTTCATTTTGACAGGTTTCAAATGTATGATGTGTGACAGAAAATTTAAAAACGTAGTATATAAAAAGTTATTTTTATCTAGCAATTATTTCAACTTAAAAACCATTTGTCCAATTGTTATGAAAATTTAAATGTAATGAAGATTTAGCTCAATGTTGGTCTTATACATTTAAACCTTCCATTTATTGAATTTCGTTTCTTTTGTCTCTTTTTTTTTATTATATACTGTGTGGTTAAGTCGTTCAAGGGTGTTTAATAAAAAATTCTAATTCTCTATCTCAAATCGACTATTGTTCAACCATACCTGGTCATCATCAGTGTGGGCTACTTCGGTGAAATAAAAGGCGGACTGTAGATTTTTATGTTGTGTATAATTAAACATAAATGTTTATAAATTCCACTACCGGACAGAAGTGGTGCGACAAAGCGTGTGTGATCTACAGACTCGTGAGACAGACTCAACTAGGGTTGTGAAGTATAATATAAAGGGTGATATAAAGGGGTCCGGTAGGGAAGAAGGTGGGGGCACAATGAGTTACGAAGTACAAGATACAATCCGCTAGATAGCGTGAGGATGCAATACCGAACATTCCGCCCACCTTGAAATGATGATTAATATCATTTAAAAATAATGAATGACATACATAAAATGATTATGAACAACATTTAAAAATAATGAATTATATACATGAAGTGATTATGAATATCGTACATATACATGAAATGATTATATATAACATTTAAAAATACATANAATGTTTTAATTTTTTACATGAATTAAAATATCAATTTAGATATTTTAATGTGCTATGCGATTTACTTGCGCTAAATTATCTAAAGTTCATAAAAATCAAATGAATACTTTTGAAATGATAGGTGTAAATAAATGTATGCTTTTGCACTTGTTGAAGAGAAAAATTGGGCGTAGATGGTTGAAACATATATTGACCCAAGAATGGGCTAATTATAGCCTTCCATGTAAATTTTATTAAAGTTGGACGACTACTTGTTTAGATATGTTCGTTCGACAGATACAGAACGAAAAAGTTTCCTTATATCTGAAAAGGATTTCTGTCCTTAAATTTTTGAAATTGGAGATAAAACAAAATTTCATTCTTGAAAACAAACACATTGCTTTCAGTACCTTCGGTAAGTTTGAAATCAAAAACTAGTACGAATCACATTCATGAAGTTTTAATGACGTCAATAAGCTTTTTTTCTTGTCATGAACGCAAGTAATTTGTTGTGCGTTTGTAATGAACAAAGGCTTGCATGATTTAAACATGTAAAAAGGGTTTGTCAAGGTTTTAGGCAAGATTAGGTAGAAAACAAACGAGGAACTAAGTGAAGTGCGACTATGCAAATTAAGTGATACAACATAATATTCGAGTTGGAACAGTTTCTTTAAGGGATTCCAATAGGGTGACAACCAAGAGAACGGTTTTCTCCAAACCATGTGACAAACGTCAAGCTTATCAGATAGGGTACTTGACTACAGTGTGGGACAGAGGAGACTGATTATGTAGATCTGACGTGGGATACTCGGCGGTGTGAGTGAGATTTTTGCAATGCAAATTAAAACAATTTGGTTATGCATGGGTGGAGTCCATAGTTGGCAAAGGGTTGAGAATGGCTGTCGGCCCTTCTCCAGGTTACATCCCACCTGCTTGGCTGGGTCAACATTATCTCCACACAAATTCACTGGAGATATTCCTCCCCTGGCTTCGTAGACGCCGACAAGATGTATTTAAGATGATCTTCGAGTCTTAACCCTTAAGAAATAACAGTAGCTCTAGAAAACATAACAATAATTTTATAATGTGGCCGCAGAATCTACATTATATAATTTGAAATGTCGTATTCGAAAGAGCTGTTTTACTTAATTAAAGATTAGATTTCTTTTGTAGATAAATTCTAATTGGATTTGATCGTATGTGATGGGAAATGACCTCATATATTTAAATAAAGAGCTAAACAAGGAAAATTTATCTGCTTGATCCGAAGACTAAATAATGGTTCGACTTTTGTAATTGGTGTGTAACAGTAATTATGCTTCCGAGCTTTCAATTTTTTTTTCTTTCAAAATTGCTCAGTGGAATATATTATGCTTAAGCTCTATTGAGGTTGTGCACAGAAAACATAAAACGTTTCTCTGAAAGATTGTTCCTCAATTTGGGACCTATTGGTGTACCAGATATCACATGCATAGGAGAGGCTTGGTCTCACCATGACACTAAAGATCCAGTATCCATGGTACTTGGTATATTATGGAAGTGATTTATGAGAATATAACTCTTTATATTACACTATACATTATAACTCTTCTGATGTAGAAGTATGGATACGTAATATTAACGTTAAGATGGATACACTTCGGTAAAACGTTATTTAGAAATTATATTATTATTTATTTCATTATTGAATTGGTTTGAGTTAAAAAAGTCTTAATATTAGATATACAGGTACTCACAGGTACTAGCTTGAATTATTGCAATAATTGATACAATATATTTGTATTTAGACTTTAGGCATTAAGCATTGTTCAATAGATCACGTGGCCACTTCCTCTTTATACGTCGAGGTGGATTTCCAGGAATGAATGGTGATGAAAGGTTCTGAATTAAAGGATTAGGATGTTGGGATATGGAGTCATGGTAGGATTTATATCGGGATATGGCTAGATCATGGTCGAATGGGACTTTATTTTATGACAGTTTTATGACAGACTTTAGTTTACGACAGAAAATTTAAGAACGTAGAATATAAAAAGTTATTTTTATCTATCAATTATTAATTTTTTATCCTCTGGTCAGATATATATTATCCAAGTGGTTTATGGGAATATAACACACTAGAATGTTAAAATTGAAACAAATTACTGCATAATAATATACCTTATTGCCTTATTGCCCTTCTGATGTGCAAGCATGGGCTAGCAATATCAAAGTTAAGGTGGATACACTGTGATAAATAATCTTTATTAGGTTTTTTTTCAATTTTTTTTTCTTTCAAAATTGCTCAGTGGAATATATTATGCTTAAGCTCTATTGAGGTTGTGCACAGAAAACATAAAACGTTTCTCTGAAAGATTGTTCCTCAATTTGGGACCTATTGGTGTACCAGATATCACATGCATAGGAGAGGCTTGGTCTCACCATGACACTAAAGATCCAGTATCCATGGTACTTGGTATATTATGGAAGTGATTTATGAGAATATAACTCTTTATATTACACTATACATTATAACTCTTCTGATGTACAAGTATGGATACGTAATATTAACGTTAAGATGGATACACTTCGGTAAAACGTTATTTAGAAATTATATTATTATTTATTTCATTATTGAATTGGTTTGAGTTAAAAAAGTCTTAATATTAGATATACAGGGTGTCCCAGCTAATATGGAACAGCGAAATATCTCCGGAACCATGATAGATAGAAAGATGTGGTTTTCAGGGTTCGATAAAGGCTAAAAAGGCGCTTCTAGAACATATGCTGAACATTTTCTGTGTGCAGCGAAAGCGTGTGCAGCAAACAAAATAAACAAAAAGTGAATAGGAAGCCATATTTTTAAGACTGGATTTGGATTCTATGGCTAAA
>KZ652530.1:149946-164205 GCA_001010745.2 Gerris buenoi | reverse complement strand
CTGATTAAATTTTAAATGTACCTTATTAGCAGATGCCAACTATATTTACTATTTTTTTATTTATTTATTATTTATTTATTTATTTTTTATTTTCATTTAGCTCATGAGTTATTGTTTATTGCAAACCGTGTTTATACTGATACTATTTCTTATAATACTGGTTTTTATATATTCAAATTGAATTGGTTTAGGCCATAAGACATTTTTTTTTAACACAAATAAAAAATCATTTGAAATTATAAAATGTTATAAATTGTAAAGTTACAAACTTTCTAAATGCGATATCGAATTTCCAAAGTATTTAAACAAGTTTGGTAAAAAGTGGTGCATCCACCACTTTATTTTATAACTTTTTACTTTCACAAAATTTTACAACCAGAAAATGTTATTTTGTGAGAGATATATCGGCTTCTTTAGACGTTACACTTTACAAAACTTTTCTTTATAAAATATGAAAACTTTTTACTTACATTAGATTTTTTTTTTTCTTTTCTTTTCTTCTTCTTCTTTATTTAGAAGAAGTTTGCCAACATTTTTTTATGTGCGGAAAACATAAAGCATACGCGCGGACTTGGCTTTAGTAATCTATGTTGTTTTACAGAGAAGCAAAAGAAATGATTTTTTAATATAGAAAATATTCTTTACTTTAGGAGAATTAACTTTAGGTATCGTAGAAACTAAATAATAAAGATCATTATAAAGATGTAGTGACTATATTTCCCATGTTTGGGGATGCTATAGATCAGGGGTTCCCAACGGGGTCCAGATGGACCCATTGAGGGTCTAAAGAAATTTAAAAGGGGTCTATGGTATTCCAGGGGTCTATTGAGGGTCTTTGATACATTTAAAAGATTTGAATATTGATTATTTCAAAAATATAAAAGAAAAATGATCGAATCGTTCTAAAGCAGAAATTAAATAATTTTTTAAGCCGTCAAATTCTGTAAATAATGCGGGTAGATTAGAAGACTGTCACAATATTTCTTTGTTAATTGCAAATGCCGGATATCCACATCCACATAAAAGAGGCAATAAAAACTGTTATGAAAATGAACCCTGAACCAATTTTAAAAAGTTATCTGCATAGTAATCAACCTATACAACGTCGTATGGATAAAATGTCAGAATATACTACAAAAAAACCACCCTAATTTAATAAAAGCAAAACAGCAAATTTTCTGTGCAGTTGATGAATCTACTTTTTGTAGAAACCGTATTTTGATGTCACATGTTCGATATTATAGCTCTAGATTAAGAGAAATAACAGATGAATTTCTTTCAGCGAACTGTTACAAATTTACATTGCAGGTGAACTTAATATACAGGGTGTCCCAGCTAATATGGAACAGCGAAATATCTCCAACCATGATAGATAGGAAGATGCAGTTTTCAGGGTTCGACAAAGGCTAAAAAGGCGCTTCTAGAACATATGCTGAACATTTTCTGTGTGCAGCGAAAACGTGTGCAGCAAACAAAATAAACAAAAAGTGAATAGGAATCCATATTTTTAAGACTGGATTTAGATTCTATGGCCAAAAATAAGACTTTTTTACTCTTGGAAATTTTTCGCTCCGATTGTTAGTTTGCCGTCTGGAGAGCCCTGAATGTATTGAAATTGAAATTTTGAGTCCATTTTACAGCTAAACTAATGGATTTAGGAAAAAAAATAATGAAACAAAAAATTCTTATTTTTAGCCATAGAATGCAAATCCATTCTTAAAAAGATGCATTATTGATATTTTTTTTCACATTTTGAGCCCGGCTGAACACCTTTTTTAGGCAAAAAAAAGTTACGCATAAGGTATGAATTTCAGATTGGTTCTGGATTTTATGGCTAAAAGTAATACTTTTTTGTCTCTTGATTTTTTTTTCCTAAATCCATTAGATTAGCTGTAAAATGGACTTAAAGTTTAAAATTTATCAAGTTTAGGGCTCTCTAGACGGCAAACTAACAATCGGAGCGAAAAATTTCCAGGAGTAAAAAAGTCTTATTTTTAGCCATAGAATCTAAATCCAGTCTTAAAAATATGGATTCCTATTCACTTTTTGTTTATGTTGTTTGCTGCACACGCTTTCGCTGCACACAGAAAATGTTCAGCATATGTTCTAGAAGCGCCTTTTTAGCCTTTATCGAACCCTGAAAACCACATCTTTCTATCTATCATGGTTCCGGAGATATTTCGCTGTTCCATATTAGCTGGGACACCCTGTAGATATGAAGGTGGCCGTAGGTTAAATATTTTATAAAATACCCACCCCCCCCCTTAAAAAAAATACTTGGTTTGGAAAATAGCTCCCTCGCATCCTATTACGAATTTATTGGTGTTATGCTTTTACAGCCCAAAAGTGTCTAATTTATTTAACTGTTAAATCGGGCGGGGGGTAACAACCTCACGTTTTTTAAATCGGTCAAAATGTTTTAATTTTTTACATGAATTAAAATATCAATTTAGATATTTTAATGTGCTATGCGATTTACTTGCGCTAAATTATCTAAAGTTCATAAAAATCAAATGAATACTTTTGAAATGATAGGTGTAAATAAATGTATGCTTTTGCACTTGTTGAAGAGAAAAATTGGGCGTAGATGGTTGAAACATATATTGACCCAAGAATGGGCTAATTATAGCCTTCCATGTGAATTTTATTAAAGTTGGACGACTACTTGTTTAGATATGTTCGTTCGACAGATACAGAACGAAAAAGTTTCCTTATATCTGAAAAGGATTTCTGTCCTTAAATTTTTGAAATTGGAGATAAAACAAAATTTCATTCTTGAAAACAAACACATTGCTTTCAGTACCTTCGGTAAGTTTGAAATCAAAAACTAGTACGAATCACATTCATGAAGTTTTAATGACGTCAATAAGCTTTTTTTCTTGTCATGAACGCAAGTAATTTGTTGTGCGTTTGTAATGAACAAAGGCTTGCATGATTTAAACATGTAAAAAGGGTTTGTCAAGGTTTTAGGCAAGATTAGGTAGAAAACAAACGAGGAACTAAGTGAAGTGCGACTATGCAAATTAAGTGATACAACATAATATTCGAGTTGGAACAGTTTCTTTAAGGGATTCCAATAGGGTGACAACCAAGAGAACGGTTTTCTCCAAACCATGTGACAAACGTCAAGCTTATCAGATAGGGTACTTGACTACAGTGTGGGACAGAGGAGACTGATTATGTAGATCTGACGTGGGATACTCGGCGGTGTGAGTGAGATTTTTGCAATGCAAATTAAAACAATTTGGTTATGCATGGGTGGAGTCCATAGTTGGCAAAGGGTTGAGAATGGCTGTCGGCCCTTCTCCAGGTTACATCCCACCTGCTTGGCTGGGTCAACATTATCTCCACACAAATTCACTGGAGATATTCCTCCCCTGGCTTCGTAGACGCCGACAAGATGTATTTAAGATGATCTTCGAGTCTTAACCCTTAAGAAATAACAGTAGCTCTAGAAAACATAACAATAATTTTATAATGTGGCCGCAGAATCTACATTATATAATTTGAAATGTCGTATTCGAAAGAGCTGTTTTACTTAATTAAAGATTAGATTTCTTTTGTAGATAAATTCTAATTGGATTTGATCGTATGTGATGGGAAATGACCTCATATATTTAAATAAAGAGCTAAACAAGGAAAATTGATCTGCTTGATCCGAAGACTAAATAATGGTTCGACTTTTGTAATTGGTGTGTAACAGTAATTATGCTTCCGAGCTTAACGAAGGCAACGGATGCTATGTGATCGCTCTAAAGAAAGAACATTTTTTTATGAATTAGAATTCAAAAATTCCAAGGCAGCAATCCGTCTCAGGCGTAAGGGAACATTTTTGGTGTCTGTCTGTTTGTCGCTCAATTTTTGCGAACCTGCAAATCTTAAAACTACTTATCCGATTTTAATGAATTTTGAATGGTATATCATAATTTGCCCATTATAGGTCCTATATACATTTGAACCTTTTGTGTCTATTTGTTTCTCTTATACATGCGCACAAATATACTTATGTGTACACCTATATCTAGAGGTGATTGTGATGATGAAAGTAATCATCTGATTTTTGTGAAATTTAGATGATTTTTCGAAAGTAGCCCAAAGATAGTCTCAGATTAATTTAATTTCATCCGTCTGTCCTCTTTAAGATTTAAAACAATTTGGACAAATTAAAAAACGAGGAGAAATTAAATAAATTTGACAATAATAGGTTGTAAAAGCGTAATATCATTAAAGTGTACGAAATAAAAAGCGACGATGCTATGTACCGCACAAATTGGCAGTCTATTTTCCTAATTGTCACAACAACCAAAAAAAATCTTTACCATTATAAAAGTTCTAACTTAAAAAGTAGTACATTATGTATTTTATGCAAATTCTAATTCATACCAAGAAGTAAATAATTCTTAATAATCTTAACAAGATGTTTTTATGAAATGAAATGTAAAAAGGTCTATTTTTAATATATTATCCAGGAAATCCTTTCTATAGAGTTAATACTTTTTTCTTATTTACGATGGAGGCTTGGGACCTCTGGCAAAAGATTTACGATATAAAAGTGAAAGATTAATTACTTTGACCTCTTTTTGTAGAAGGTTATAATTTATTTATCGAAATTCTTGCTCCCAAGATTCAATCTAGAAGTTGAAACAAAATAAAAAAAAGTGATGAAATAAAGAATAATCTTGTTTCTTAATTAGATGGTTTCCTCGAGTAAGATTTAAAATCATAGTCTCATAGTTTCAATGAGGCATATTAATCTTTATAAAAATTGTTGTAACCATTTCCTAGTAAAAATATAGGTTTCTCTCTTTTTAAAATGTAACAAATAATATAATCTGGCTTAGGGTGGAATTAAATAAAGATGCAAATGAGGAGGGTTCTAAGGAAGTAGGATATAATTTTTATTCATTTTTATCTTTTGGGCTGAAGTTATTTCATAAATTTAGTTTAAAATCCTGCAAAAGTATAGTATTTTCCTTATTTCTTTAATATTACTATTTCATATTTTAGATTGTATTACCTGTTTAGAAATAGTTTAAGATTCTATGGGAATAATAGTTTTAAGAAATTCCGTTGTTTTGATAACAAGATAATAAACATTTCAAAATTATAAATAACTTTGAAGATAAAGGTACATAACATTATTTTTGATACATAATTGTATTAGAGAGGTTTATTATTATTATTATTTTTTTATGTATTGGTCTACATGGATTCTGTACTATAAGGATGTTGGTCACATACGTTATTTCTTATATGTACGTCCGTCATTATATTCTTTTGAATTCCTTCCTTTTCCATAATCGTCTACTAATGAGAAAGTAAAGTCTGCTGCTACCAAGGATCTTATATAAAGTGAATAGAGGGTTGCGGCAAAAAATTAACCCCATGGAGGAGATATGTAAAATACGAGCTCCAATGAGACAAATTACCTTCCTCTTGGTTATAGGTTACCAAGAAACGTGCGGCAGGTTATCAACAATAAACAGATTACGTTGTACTCTCCCTTGCGTTATATTCTCCTGTGCTGTGTATTTCTTATTTTGTGCTGTTTGTGAGTGTTTGTTATTGATATTTGGACTATAATTACCAGTTTGTATAACTTGTTTTGCCTTATTTATAATTAAGAGTTAATAATCAGTTTATAACCTGATTCAAAATTAACCAGAAGTAAACCTTGAAATTATCAAATGTAATTTGTCCCAGTTCAAAGGTCGTGGAGCATGCGCAGTATGATTTTTTTCTCCAATTTCTCTTACCTCTATAGGTTCACTTTTTTGCCTTAAACCCCTTCTTAACTTTCCATCCGCTTTATATAAGATCCTTGGCTGCTAAAATCCTTGCGTTAAACTTTGGATCTATTGATCCAAGAAATTATTACACTTAAGCCTTGTTCGCACTTGGCAAGTAATTTAGTCGAGTGGCGAGTAATTTAGTAACCAAGCTAGTAAACTCACCAAAAATCGTTCGCAGTTGGCGAGTAATTTAGTCGAGTGGCGAGTAGAGTAGAGAGTAGTTATAAATCCCCGCTTTATAAAAATAAACAAATCAAGCAATCTGCTTATAATTAATAACAAAAGATTGTCTTCAGACAATCTGCTTATATTGAAATTGAAAAAGAAATTAATATACCTGGATTTGGTGAGATGGACATCAAATCAAAAACATCAGGTAAAGTTGACTGTTTTTATTAACATATTATAATAATTATAAATTCAATTTTTGAAGTTTTTGGTAGTATTCATACTACGGAAAGTTTAAATTTTATTTTAACTTACACCTAGCCTCTTCACTGGAAATGTAGAGGCCCGTGGTTCATGTCCCGGCGCTGGAGTCTATTTTTCTCTGTCTGTCTTCCGGTGTTATTAATAATTATAACTTGATTTAAATTAAAATTTAATTTAAATCAAATTAAACAATGTAGCAACAACGTAGTACAACATGTTTGTTGTACTGCGGATATCAACTTATGAATTAAACTAATTTTACAACTTCGCACTTCTTTAGTGTATAGTATGCGGGGTGGGTAGGCTCTACTCGCCTGAAAAAATAGAGTAAAATGAATTGAGTGTTTAGGCAAGTAGATTAGTAAGTGACTAAATTACTTTACTAAAATCTTGCCTTTCGGATACGTTTATTTACTACTCTACTCGCCACTCGACTATATTACTCGCCAACTGCGAAGGATTTTTGGTGAGTTTACTAGCTCGGTTACTAAATTACTCGCCACTCGACTAAATTACTTGCCAAATGCGAACAAGGCTTTAGTTGAAGTACCAAAAACTTGACCAATAACCGTTGTTCTTGTAGAGTTATTGAAAAATGTCATAGAAAACATACTTAACCGTTTTCTTGTGAAAATAAAATGTTGAAAATATAGAAAATGTTAAAGCCCACACTGACTTGTGACTGTAGGAAATATAATGATAAATGATAAACAATATTTGTTAATATACTTTCCAATATTAATAAGTATTTGGTTTGTTACCGTCTAGAAAAAGACCAACCTCTTTACATACGAGTTGAACCTTTATGAGGGACATCTATTATTGCCTAACGGGCGCAGAACTTGGTTTAGGAGCATCCATCGATTATAGGGGCCGTAGTATACGACTGAAGCTGACACGCTTTCATATTATCACATCTCTTTAATAGCTGTAATTTGCCCTCTGGTAAACCTAAGGATCCTCTTGTTTGTTGGCAACAAACAAGAGAATAACCACCCAACTAGTTGTTGGGTTATTGTTATTATTATTGATAAATGTCCTGGGTGTATACGACCAATCAGTCCAACACCCTTCAGAAAACATAAATAAATGTGAATAAATTAATAAATGTCTGGGGGAAGAAGATAATATTATAATAAGTTAGCTATAGACTTATAACCATTTAATTTTTTAAAAAAAATATTGATTTGTTCTCTCTTACAGCGATAAGGGAAATTGAAGTTGGTTGAGGAAAACAGGTGAAGGAGATTTCGGATAGAATGACACTTCTCAGAGTTTAATTTAATCCACTTCCTTTTGGACCGGATCCAAAAGAAAGAAGAGGTGTTAGAGGAAGTTTAAATTGTAAAGAGGCTAATTGTGTCATCCACGTACAAGCTTTACCTCCGAAAGTCTTATTTATCGATTTCTAGAGACGTGGAAAGATATTCCTTAACTTACTTTGATTTAGCTTACAAGCCACCATTATGATAACATATCTATGTGTATAAAATTGATGTTTTCTCAATACATTGAACTATTTCAAAATTGTTAGTTACATTTTTATTTCAGTCTGTCTGGGCGCGGAGTATTACCTTGTTTGGTGCCTCTTATTGGTTTCACTGTGACTTTTTTATTACCGACTTTTAGGTGTGTTCTAGCCTTGCTATTTATTTCTGTTAACGCTGAATCTTTCCAGGACTGATATGGAAAATTAAGTGATGGCGTCAAAGTACTTCTCAATGTTTTTTTGGCTTTTACGATTATTTTTTAAATGACTATGATGGCTATGGTTAAATAACTATCTTTTTATGTAACTGATTAAATAACAATCTGTTGTACTGAAGTTTTTCTTGAACCCCACTTGATGTAATGGTGAATTCATATTATTTTAAAAATAAACTTCGGGTAACTATACTCATTAAGTTTGTAATTATTCTTAGAAGATTTATTGGAAGATACTACTTGATATCTGCTTTCTCTCCCTTTCAAATAGAATGAGCGTCGAGTTAAACCAGTTATCCAGAAATGAACTAAATTAAGACGCATATAAAATTTAAAAACGCAATTGCTTTGCTAGTTTTTCCCCTCAATTACAATTATCTTTCCCCCAGATTTTCCACACTTTAAGCATTTAATGGCATATTATAGGTCTTGAATACTTTCTTCTAATTCTTCAACTTGTTACTTTTTTTGTTCAACTGTGTCTGGTTCTACGGTAACTGGTTTGTATAGTTCTTGGTAAAAATTGTTTAAAGACTCTATTATATCTTTTTCCTTAACTATCTTGATGGCTATTAAATTTTTTCGATTAGTGTTTTGTAGCTAAATTAATTTCTTTAGAATAGTTCCAGCTTCTACGCTTTAAGCAAACTTGCTATTTCTTTTTCTATAGATCTCTGTTTTAGCTTTTCTCTAATTAATTTTGAATTTTGTGTGTATTGTAGTCTATTCTTCTTATTCCATTTTAATTTTCTTCTTTTTCTCATAAGCTTATTCATTTCTTGGGGTAGAGTTTTTTGTAGATTACGATTGTCTCTTGAAGCGTAGATTAAGAATATGAATAGTTTTAAATATTTTATTCGCACAATGTAGATATTGATCTTGAAAAAAGACTTAAAATTCTAACTTGATTGAGAAATGGTTATTTATCGTAGCTAATAATAATATGGAGGCAATTTTAAATGTTATAAGTAACCTTCAAACTGTGATTTATAGCACAGGGTATTTATTCTTATTAGTGTACTGAATGATAATAATGAAGAAGTCCTGATTAGTTTTATAAAGGTTTTGGATATATCGTACATTACGAAAACCAAAACCTGGCTTAAGTTTTCTCCTGTCTGTCAGTTTTATAAACGCAAAACTCACAACACGAAATCACTTATTCGTAGAGTAGTTCTCAAATCTCATTATCCCGTTTAGAGAAGTGTTTAATGGAATATTTAAGTTTATGGTTGGTTATTATTGATATTGAACTGCACAATGTGGCTCCCCACTTTCCAGTCTTTACTAAGGCACGTTGAGCCAACCTAAGCCGATATTTCTGTAAACGAAACTATTTAAAGGGTTTCATCATGGCTTGACCAAAATAATAATGCAGTTTATTGACAATTGGCACCTAGCCACTAATTCCTAGCGTGAGCCCAACGCGGAGTGCGGAAGGCAGGTTCTTCATAAGAATGTTCCTTTTCTCAACTGGCTTATGTCACACTTTCGGATCATACTGATTGTGTTATTCTTCCTTTCTTAAACCAGATGAACAATAGAGCTTTATGATTATTTCCATTTCATTTGCATGATAAACGTGACCAACAAAAAAAATTGATAAATATTTACCAAGTTGTTTGTTGGGTAACTTTGACTATGTAAATGTTGACTTGTCCTGTCCAATGGGCCCTGATTTGTTTCTGATTTTTTTCTTTTTCTTTTTTCGTTTCATTTTATTAATGAATTCCTGTTTTAACTAGAGCACTGAGCCAGCTGTGCTCGCCTCATTAAAATTTATTTTTCTTAAATTAAAGAAGGAGACAAAATCGAGTTCAAAGGGTGCCGCATTGTTCCTTTTTTCAACCTTGAAATTCGTTAGCTTGTTGCATTTATGCGCGGTTTTGCAAACTGCGGTAATGCTTCTGCTTGGTTTATTAATGAGTAAATTAAACGAGAGCTTAATTT
This sequence comes from Gerris buenoi, assembly GCA_001010745.2. Classification (NCBI taxonomy): domain Eukaryota; kingdom Metazoa; phylum Arthropoda; class Insecta; order Hemiptera; family Gerridae; genus Gerris; species Gerris buenoi. The sequence continues at coordinate 154,327 of KZ652530.1, read as the reverse complement.
TTATTTTAAAGAAATACACGTTTCAGGAATATTTCATATTTTTAAAAGAATACATTATGCAAAATTTTCTTTTAAAGTAGCTATTAAGCTCAAAAAATCACTCAAATCGTATTAATGTTGTAATGTGGGATGTAATTTCATTTATATTTTTTGTGATTTCTAAAAAAATTAAGAAGAAAATTTCGGCTATACGGTAGTCAGAAAATAGGTTAACGTTAAATTGCAAATTTAGTACATTATATTAATATACAATAGTTAGCTTCGATAAAATCCAACTATGAATTGTAACAGGTATTGTAAAAAGTTGAATTATGAAATAGAGGATTTCAAAATTGTTGTATTATTAGGGCGTAACCTGAGCCCAAGTATTGATAGATTATTGGTAACGTTGGTTTTTTGTACTGATGGGTGAGTTCGTTGTGGAGACATGTAGTTTTCCGATAATTGTTAAGGTTATAGTGCATTTTTAGGGAAAAATGCTATAATTATTTACGTGCTATATTTTCTTCTAATGTGTATGCTATGTATTATGATAATAGTCCAGATTTTATTTTAACCTACCCAGTAAGCAAAATGTAAATTGAAGCACAAAGCTGTACTTAAATTAAATTTTAGAGCCTTGTCACTTGCCTCAGTGTATTCACCCTTAGTTAAATCGAAGCCGTCAGATTCCAAATTATTAATCCTCGACTGTCCGCAGCGTTTACCCATTCCGACGGGTAAATTATAAACGAGATGGGATCTAGGAAGGGCCCTGAATATTAGATGATAAGTTCCTAACTTGGGTGACGCTCACACTCAGCTTCCTCCCTTAATAGAAACAGCTTCAGTTCGCAACTACGTAGCTATTCCGTCCAATATCGTGATATGCCATACCTTATTAATATGCAGAAACAAGGCGTGCAATATGCAAACTACAACAACTAATATTCGGATGAAATATAACGTGTTGTTTTGCTTATTGAACAAGGGTTGTCCGAGCCATTAGAAGTTTTATACAAATAACCTTAATGGATCATAAAACTAGCCTTATACTCCTGACACATCAGGAAACAAATATTATATCACCTACATTTTTGGAATATTTATTTATTTATAAAAAAAAAAAAAATGTAGAGAAGATTAGCAGAAGGAAAATAAATAGTCTATTGCCTTTTGGTTTATTGAGTTTTATAAGAATATTTAAATAAGAATAGCTAAAATTGTATGAATAGGTAATAAGCTTATTACCTGACTGCCTGAGCCAGTATTAGTAGGTCTCTCTTCGTCGAGAATGCTTGAAGTGGCGGCTACCGACGTGCCTAACGCTGTTTCAGCTAACCGCCGTGTCTGCGCCACATTTTCTATAACTATACCAGGCTTTAAATCTGTTGGTTTACGCGCCGCTCTCTGCTTCTTCGCTCTTTTGCTTAACGCCTGAAACATAATAGAAATGTAAAATTAGATACTATTAAAATTAAAATTAAAACAAATGATTAGAAATAATATGTTTTAATTAAGTTTTTAAACTGGAGCTTTTACTTAAATTCGGATCCGCTAAGAATGGAGAGGTGATTCTTTATATTTTAGAGAACATGTTTTAATCGGAGTATTATTATTTTTTATTTATTTCTTTAGGGAAATGACATGCATGGTTAAATTGGTAGTTAAATGGACAAAATTACAGGATTATTTAATTAAACTAGTTGGAAATGTTTTCAGAAATATTTGTTTTCCCTAAATCTATCTATATTATTAAAAAAGTTTTGTAAACAAACAATTTCAGAGAGAGAGTGATATATAACTGTTTGATANGGGCCCTGATTTGTTTCTGATTTTTTTCTTTTTCTTTTTTCGTTTCATTTTATTAATGAATTCCTGTTTTAACTAGAGCACTGAGCCAGCTGTGCTCGCCTCATTAAAATTTATTTTTCTTAAATTAAAGAAGGAGACAAAATCGAGTTCAAAGGGTGCCGCATTGTTCCTTTTTTCAACCTTGAAATTCGTTAGCTTGTTGCATTTATGCGCGGTTTTGCAAACTGCGGTAATGCTTCTGCTTGGTTTATTAATGAGTAAATTAAACGAGAGCTTAATTTTTATTTTAAAGAAATACACGTTTCAGGAATATTTCATATTTTTAAAAGAATACATTATGCAAAATTTTCTTTTAAAGTAGCTATTAAGCTCAAAAAATCACTCAAATCGTATTAATGTTGTAATATTCTCCAATTTTTTAGTGGGATGTAATTTCATTTATATTTTTTGTGATTTATAAAAAAATTAAGAAGAAAATTTCGGCTATACGGTAGTCAGAAAATAGGTTAACGTTAAATTACAAATTTAGTACATTATATTAATATACAATAGTTAATGAGCGCGATAGAGATAGGTGGGAGGTTCTCCGGTGGAGAAAGGGGAGGTTCTCATAGTAAATTCCGCTCAAGAATGACACGGGGAACTGTCATTCCCGAGACAATAAACAAAACACGGGCGATGTAAATAAAGAAAGCGCATTGTTTGTTTACATGCCTTAATCAAAAAGTGACAGCTTTCAATATACAACAAATCAAAACTATTTTGAGGCCCTCACGCATTAAAAGTGAAACATGAGATCTAGAATCTAGAATAAAAAATATATTTGTTCCGAGGTAATATCTTTATTTTTAAGTGCAAAAACTATTACAGCGGATTTAAACTTTTTGAACGGTCCCCGGTTCTAATATATAATAAACTAGCTTAAAGTATCCGGCGCAGCCCGGGTTTTATACAAAAATTAAGACCTAAGTGACTGAAATATCAATAAAGAAGTAGATACCTAAATGTATATTATAAAAGTAGCAGAACATAGTATAATAAATAAGTTTAAAAAAATTTTATTTGTTAAAGGAATTATGGTACAAATCTTACTTTTTTTAACTGGACCATGTTATACTACTAAAACATCTCTTAGTTTTTGGATGATAACTGGACAAAGATCAATTTTGAAAACATCCTAAATGAAAATATGACAAAAGTTTACATGACAACAAAAGTGTACATAACAGGATATATCTGACAGATTTTTCTACCCCGTATCCCTATGCACCAAAATTTAAATTTCGAAATTACATGTATTTTCAGTGACCAGCTAGGGGACCTTTGAAGCAACTGCCAACTTAAAAGTTTTTTAATAATATAGATAGAGATAACAGTACTGCCAAGGTAAAAGTGTAATGTTACTCAATAAAATCATTACGTGAGAGTGAAACAGCTTACTTAACCTCACTGAGGTTTAATAATCTTTAGGATAGGCATATGTAAATTTTGATATTTTCTCATTAAACAGGAAATGACATTGCAGCATATAGTATACTATGCTGGGTTCCTTGATCATTTTATTATAGTTGGAATATTTTACTGTGTCCTCTATTCAAGAGCCTAGAACCCTTATAAGAACCCTTGGCTTCCAACTCTTGGAATATTTAATCATATTTCCAGTGCTGCCTGCTTCGTATTAAAACTTTCTATATTCAATGTCCTTCAAGATCTTCCTTGGAGAAATTGAGTTCATAATTAAATTGAACCTCTCTCAGAGCTGCTTTATTCTCTCTTAATTTTCATCCNACTTATAAATGCCCGTGTAATACACCAAATCTAAGGTTAACTTCAGCTTTCTCTAAAGTTTGTCCCTGTTACTTATATAGTACTTATAGCAACAGCAAATGCTAGCCGGACTGGGAACTGCGAGCGTTGCAACAAAAACCCTAGCCCTAGGCCGTTAGATGATTCGAGTTGTTTCCTAGGGATGTGTCTCCTTTCCAGCGTGTCCACCAGTCAGGATAATACCCACCTGTAATAATTTGTTATTGATAAGGCAACCACATTTATTTAAAAAAATAAATAAAATAAATAAAGTTTTGTTTATTTGTTGGTGTTCCAATAGATATATGATAACTTATCTAAATAGAGGCCGACAATTTTATCAAAACAAAAGTTGCAGTTATTAACATTAAATTTTATATTTGTTGCCAACAAAAATAATATTTTGTTTTAATTTGATGGACTTCAAAGAGATATAATAACTTATCTAAATAGTGACCGAGAATTTTATTAAAACTAAATGTTATAATTATTAAAATTACATTTTTGATTTGCTACCGATAAAAGTAAAGGTTTGTTTTGATTTGTTGGTCTTTATATTGATCTAATAACTTATCAAAATAGTAGCCAAAAATATTATTAACATTATATTTTTGATTTGTCGTGTATTGAAAGCTGTCACTTTTTGATTAAGGCATGTGAACAAACAATGTGCTTTCTTCATTGCACTGAGCCAACCGTCCCGTGTCCCGTGTTTTTGTTTATTGCCTCGGGAATAACGTCCCGGTTCCTTTAACATTCCGCTTAACGCCGTCTATTTTCT
>KZ652530.1:75167-90429 GCA_001010745.2 Gerris buenoi | reverse complement strand
TGTGTGTGTGTGAGTATGTACGTACTTTTTTTTATAGATACTAGATACGTCATAACAAGCTGGTTTCATCACATTGTCCTTGTTATAAAAGAAAACTTACTATTAAATAAAAAAAGATCAAGCAGATGCTCTAGAGAGAGTTTGGTTTTAGTCTTTTCAAAACAGCTGTTACGGTTTTAAAAGATGTTATATTGTTTTATTTTAAATAAATGGAACAAAATAAAATCCTTTTTGTCTTTGAAAAAGCATTGTTTTAAAGTTTGATATTCCGTTTTAAATTAAACAACAAACTTGTGTTTAAGTTTTTGAAGAAACATAAATAATAAACGTTTCACATTATACCTTCTCTCAGGAATGAACCTTGTATCTTGATTCAATAATTGATAGTGTTTGGACTTAGGGAATGAGAGATCTTAAGCTATAACAATTCTGACCTATTTGGGTGGATTATTAACGTTGCTTGGTGTTAGCTGTTAAATCTTTGTTAGCTCTAAATGTTTTTATTTTATCTCGTTTATAGCTATTTTCCTATTTATGGGCTGATTTGTATAATTGATTGCAAAAGAGTTGTTAAAAATCAGTTTTTTTTAAGGATATCTCATAAAAATTACTATTACTTCTACAAATTAGAATAGCTGTATATTACAATTAATGTCTAGGATAAGGTTATAAAATAATATACAAAGTCCATCACGGACTATCTACATATTAAATTAATTTTTAAAAAATAATCAATTTGTTACAAAATAATAATTCATACATACTATAATAATTCATACATACTATAATAATTCACACAATGTTACCGAGTTGATTTCTTCAAATACACATTTTATATTAAATAAAAACACAATTTAAATGCACATTGTACGTGATACAAAATTCTTGTTTACGCTTGTAGCAAGAATATAAAACAAAAGTGGGATTTATTTCTATTTTTCTTATCTTGCTGTATACTTATTTCTTATATTTTTCCTCTGATACGAAAAATAATGAGATCCCTTGCTGCCAGTATATGTTGTTTAACAGAAAAAGGCGATGAAACGTCTTTTTTTGGATTGAAGGATTACTTTTATGTCACTATCATTTCACAAACCTAGAGAAAAAAAAAACTGTTAAAAGAGTTGTCGACATTTCGTACAAAAACAAAAGGGAAGAGGAAGAGAGACAAAAAAAGAAAAATCTCACGAGACTGTTAAAGCCCTTTGAGTTTATTGGCAAGTAAAATCAACTTAATCCTGAAATACATTCTGACAAGAAAAGAGTTTTAGAACTGTCTTGAATAACACTTCAATTTCAACAGTAGAAGTGCACTAGGTCCTTCTTTTTCTCGATTACCTTTTAATCTAAGGCTCGCAATATATTCTCTCAAAGTGCTTTTAAGTTTACCTGGTTAGATGTAAAAGTATTCGTCCACTTGTAGAAGTTATAGCCTATCGGTGTTCAAAGTGAAATCCAATTCAATTTTAAGTCACCCGCCATACAATAATAATAATATAAAATAAAATACAGAATTTAATTTTTCGTTAGAATTAGGACCGAAGACAAGACAAAAAAATTAACATAATACTGTTTTCTTCATTATTTTTTTGGGTGATATATTCTTCCCAATACTTTCTTAGTCAAGATAATTTATTAATTATTTAATTTATCTTCACTAGTCAATGATTAAACATTATTATATGGTGTGTAAATTTGATATTTTATTAGCTTCATACTTTGTTTAATGAAGCCCAAATAACCAACATATGACATGGATATGAAAACTACAATACTCACATTTGTATATTCTATCTCATTTTATTGCTATCTTTGATGCAAATTACCTGGGATTATAATAGTAGTTATAGGGAAGCTAAGTTAGAAATTAATCTCAAAAGTCATTCGCAATAAATATACTGATAGGTATAATGAAGAGTTGAGCTACTGTAAATGATAAGGATAAATATTTATGTAATAAACTAAAACGACATTTTTTATTCTCAACGTAAATTGAAATTAGTTTGTCATAGCAGCTTTTAGCTTTCATAAAGCCATCATTAGTTCCTTTAACTAAACAAGACATAATTAACTAAGTAACATAGAGTGAAAAATATAATCAAGATGACCTCCATAGACGCTTCTATATCCTACATAAAATAACCTTAGTTATAGTATTATTTAGATGAGACTTGATTTTGAGATTTTATTTAATATAATTTTATATAAGAAGTTAGTTAAGGCTGTATTATTATGCTTAATATAACCTTTAAGGTATGAATACAGAAATATTTTGAATGAATAAGGTACCTTACTAAGTTTACACTTCCATAAATGCTACCGACGGACGTGTTTTCATTTAATTTATTTTGTCTATCTCACTAAAAAAATGAAAGCATGTGAATCGGAAAACATTTTCTAAATTATTAGGTTTCAAGCAATTTACACTTTCAGATATCTCATAATCTGACAAAACAAACTTATTGATGAGTCTGCCTATTGGCCCGCACACTTGCAGCATAAGAACAAGGGTATCATTTATCATAATTTAATACTAAAGTTTACCTCTATTGAAAAATGTTCAGTCAGACATGTTAATCATAGTCGACAAACCTATTTCTCTGTGACAAAACTACTGAAATTGTTTTCCCTTTAAAGCTTTTAGGAAAATATGTCTACCTCACACGGGACAAGACGCGGTCACCACCGGAAGACCTAGAACTTCATTATAATTGCAACCGCGGAAGCCTACGAGCATTGGTAAGCGACCTTTACGGTAAGGTAACCTTCAAGAAAACTAGGAGGTTAGGACAACTGAGTGAAAAACTATCAAGACTTCTTGCCAGTCTTGCTTTTCTGAAACGATGCACAGACTACAAGATCATCCTTACCAGCTGCAGAGTGAGACATCACAACCAATCAAGAGAGATTAAGAAGATACTGCTCGCGGCCAGTTACAAGATACTAAAGAACGAAATTAGAGATCACCGCCGGCAACTAAACCACCTGAACTCCGATATCTACCACCTTCACCTTAAGCTAGCCAGGACTCTGCAACCGGAGGATTGGGACTCAGTCGACAGAGTGACCTGGAACCAATCTTTCTTCACCCTTGAGAAAGTCACTCGCAGCCACCAACAGAAGTTTGGCAAACTTGAAAAAACCACAATGAAGGACTCTCTGGACTCAAGAAAGGTTATTGTTAACTTTACTGACATGACTTTGGACCTAGCAGCAGAAGAGGCCTTAAAGAAAGGATTCAACTTCACTATTGCACCTAAGAAGATTCCGGTAGAAAGTATTATCTGCGGGGTCAAATCGGCAATCAATGGCCTCCCTACTGAGATCTCGGAAGAAATCCGGCAGGACGTCTCTCTTCACTCGTACGTCGGGCAAAACCACCAGCCTCTAATTTCACAACAGCCGAACTACGAGCACGAAAGACTTAAGAAGAAACCCGGAAGTTGTCGTTCTTCCTGCGGACAAAGCTTATAGTGCCACCGGCCTACTCAAAAACAAGAAATCCAACCCGAAGACTTAAAGCAGAAGTTCACAAGGCGATTCTGGAGTCGTCGATTGAGGAAACCGATAGGCGGAAACTTCTCTGCCAGGACCCTAAACCACCGTGCTTGTATGGATTACCCAGGATCCATAAGAAAGGAACTCCCATGAGGCCGATTGTCAGCGCAATAGAGTCAGTAGGGTGGAATAAATTGATACTTTAATCTATAGTAGATTGACGAAAATTGATCAACAGATAGACAGAAAAGAAATCAATTTAGAAAATGTAAAGAGTGCAGAGGGTTAAAACTAAAACTCTGTAGTAAATGAGAAAATTTTGGACTTTATGGAGGGGGTAGGGGGGGGGGACACAAGTTGGAGGAGTGGGGACTTTTGAGAAAATGTACCTCTTATCATGGTCTATCATCAGGAAAAAATCCAGCTTTTCCCAAATTAGTTGCGAAAACAGCCTGTTTTTGGCCTTTATTGACTGGGCTATGAATCTTAATATTATTTGATTTATACATCGATTCCTTTTCTAGGGTTTAATAAATAAAAGCTGAATTAAACTTCTTTATATCTTTGGAGTAGGTTGTAAACTTATTGGATTTATAGGAAATTGCAATGTATGTGGCTTCCAAATATTTTTATGTTGAAGAGTGTTTTGTTAAGACATTTGTGCAATAAAGAAAAAGTAACTTAGGTTCTAAAAAAAATATTGTCATCAATAACTTTTGAAAAATATGTTCTCCGTCTTAGAGTAATAATTTAAAATTATTCTTTTTTCTACAGAGTAAAAAGAGAAATGTTAAAAAAAAACAAAAAAAAACCGCATAATATAACTCTACTTATTAAAATTATGATGCCTATAAAAATTATTAATAAGTTAGAAAAGAGTGAGAGGAGCTAATGGATTACGGGCAGAGAAGGCGGGAAGTAGCCAAAACATTAGTGTTTGAGGAGAAAGTCCGAGAGCCTGAGGAAATGACTGAGAGGTTAGAAATGCATGTGACTCGTTGAGCCGGGCCCGGGAACTCGAGAGGTTTGTGCTTGAGGTAAAGTACACTTAGCAGGGGAGTTTTCATCAATAAATCACAAGGTTAAGAGGTCCCTAGTTTCTACTCCTACATCTCATTACTTATACAGAAACCTTCTTTAAATTACTTAACAACATTCCTTCTTCCTAAAGATTTCTTCAGGGATAAACAACTAACTGGCAACTAGAAGTACTGAGTCAAAGCTGTCAGCAACTTTCCTGTCTATTCCAATCCGATTTCGTATTTGTATGCCTAGAAATTAATCTCAAAAGTCATTCGCAATAAATATACTGATAGGTATAATGAAGAGTTGAGCTACTGTAAATGATAAGGATAAATATTTATGTAATAAACTAAAACGACATTTTTTATTCTCAACGTAAATTGAAATTAGTTTGTCATAGCAGCTTTTAGCTTTCATAAAGCCATCATTAGTTCCTTTAACTAAACAAGACATANAGTGAAAAAAAAAAAAAAAAAAAGTTTTGAATTTACTTCATATAAATGAAAACAGATTGAATGCTGATCATAAACCTATAAAAGGACAAATAATTGTACAACGGATCTCTCCAGCACCGTATTTAAAATAATTACCAAGTAAAAAAAGTACACATGCAGAAAAATTAAACCGATACCTAGCACATAAGTGTAAACGAACCTGGTTGTCTCGCGTCAATTACTTTGTTTCTTTGTTTACTTTTCCTGTTTCACTGTTATTCGATGTTTATCTCTACAAAAAACAATTCGTAATTTTTACAAGCTTTAATTTAATTTGCAATGTTTCTATGGATGAATGTATATTCGGGTTAAATCTTGCAATTTAATTTTAAAGCATTTATCCTCAACCAATTGAATTGAAATTTTGTAAACAGGTTTGGTTTGGATGACAATATATAGTTAGGTAAGTGACGTCATTCTAAATCCAATATGGTGGGCAGCCCAATAGGCGGACTAGTTATTTTTTAAGCATGCACATGATATCAAATGCTGAGAAGATTACGAATAAAGGCTTGTTTTTAAAAATATGTTTATAATCAACTTGTTACATTACAAAATGTAATTCTTGAAAATTTTATCAGCCATATTAAGTACTAAAATAAAAAAAATATCATAAATTTAAAACCCGTCAAAATGAAGATTGTAAATATGGGTCATGTCAAAACAAATAAATAACGTTTCTGTTACTAACGGATTTTTTCCGAACTAACTTTCCATTCAGCAAATTTGCTGAAAACTAATTAAATTCTGCTGAAATATGGCTAAAAGTATTAAAATAATGCATTACCATCGTGTTCTAAGCAATTCTAAAAGTTCCAAATATCTAGCTACTCGGGAAGTTTGTAGAAAATCGATTGCAAGATTTGTACTGGACCCACAAACAAACAAGAAATCAAGCTAATAAAAACGTAGTAAAAATATAATTGGTTTTACAAATTAGTTCGTTCTCCAGTAAATCATACTATGTAACATCGCAAATGTTACTAAACTTTATAAGTATCACTTTTTAAATGTAGATATACACTTAGTCTAGGCGCACACTGGACACAACAGAGTCTGCAGACTGTCTACGGAGACTGTCTCCCAGTGCAAAAGATTTTTGGAGGGCGAAAAGTTTGTCGCCTTTTCGACGAAAGAAGCAAGTAGGGGGCAGAGCTCCCTATTTTCTATTATATTTTTTTATTTATGACATGCTCGTGGGTTCTTTGAACAAACCCGGGTAGCCTTATCAAACCGATAATGGATTGATACCAGACAACCAACAACTATCGTGAGAGGGTCGACCGTGTCTTTTCACGCCGAAATCGTTTACTTATCTTCCCATTTCTTTAAACAACGCTGGGTGGACCTTGAAGGGGGACCCGGTCCTAGAACGGAACCAAGAGCTGTGTGGTAAGAGGCCAAGAAGTGATGGTTATCCAACTAGTGACCACGCCGGGTGCTACTAAACTTCAATGATTCAAAGTCAATTACACTCTTAACTGAGCTACTGGGCTACCCTGCACAGATCAAAGGCGCACGTTATTATAAATGTGTGTAAATCTATCAAAATAAAGATTTTTTTTTTTTTTTTCCGATAGGACAATACATTTTCTCTATATTATATACCATGTATATAAGAAAAAATATACTCATATCTAAAATAAATTAAAATTATAAGCTTATATTGCTACATGCCGTGTTATTCATGTCGTGCAAAAATACTTGTAATTATATTTTACGTTTCAAACAAAAGAGGTGTCATTTAGAAGGGCTAAAAGCAAACATTAAACGAATATTATTATATTTACAAAATGAAAGTTCTTTATGTAATTAAAGTACAACGTACAATTAGAAGCTACCCAGCATATTATTAGTTTAGTTTTTCAATGCAATCCTATTTGTCCATTTATTAATTTTATTTTATATGTTTAATAAAGTTAAATGGTTACTTCAATATTTTAAATAAATTATATTTCCTTCAAGTTAACTATTTATTTACAGTGGTGCAAAACTCCCAATACACTTGGTGTCATATAAATCTATCGATACAGTTTGCGATGCCAACGAAGCTGTAAATTATCCAACAGAGTATTTTAACTCATTGGATTTGCCAGGCATGCCACCACACCATCGATAACTGAAGGTTAGATCTTCAGTTATTTTGCTTCGTAATTTGAACCAACCTCGGCTGTGCAATGGCACGCGATTAGTCATTAAAATATTAATAAAAAACAGTTTGAATGGCAAGTTCCGAGGCGAAAATGTATTAATACCATGAATCCTTATGATTCCCACAGATGTGCCAATCGAATTCAAACGCGTTCTATTTCCAATTTGATTGGCATTCGCAATGACAATTACTAAGTTGCAAAGCCTAACAATATCTGTTTTTGGCTTAGATTTGGGCACACCGTGTTTTTCACTCGGACAATAATTATACGTGGCATGTTCTCGCGTGGGTAAACCATCCAGTTTGATTGAGTTTGCTAAAGACGGACTAACCAAAAGTATTGTTGGATCCATTGCACTTGGAGATTATTNCCACAGCGCTCCATTCCTCATTCAGTCATAGACCACATCCCCATACACTTACAATAAGTTAGTCATTTTTTTTTATTTAACTACCAAAATATTCACTGGAAATAATTTATATGGCAAAACAACGGTTGCCATATATCAGTCAGCTAGTACAGGTCAGCTAGTATATTAATAAAAACTCGTATACTAACTGGTTAGTAACATAAAACAGAGTAATATTCCTCATACCTGTAATTTTCAGTACTCATACTTCTCTTACACACCTAGAGCTAGCTCTAGGTCTAGAGCTTGGCCCTAGCTCTTAATCTTAACTTAATATCTTAATTGTAAACCCCTCACACCCGCTTTGCCACGAATTCCACTCCCGACCTTATGTCCTAAACCCTTACCACATTACCTTCTCGGCAGTCTAGAAATATGTCATTGAAGATAGCCATCATACTTTAAAAAAATATATATTTCTTAGTATTTTAGAGGCTGATATCGGTATAATTTATAATTAATAAATAAATAAAAATTGTGGTATACACCAATAAATATATATTTCAAATTTATAGTGTTCTATTTCTTACAACAAGTGATATAAACGATTCATTATGTTTGATTACCACAAAATCTCAGTAGATTCAACAAACATTTTAAAAGAGGAGTTTTAAAGGCGATGTATAAGCACGAGTATACTACTTTAATAAAGAATAAAGAGGGACTCTTACCTTAAACTGGCTTACCATAAAAAATTTAAACAAGATGGAAAGGCCCTGTTTAAAAATTAACCTATTGGCTGTGGGATTTGCAAAGGAAAGAATTTGACCGGAAGCCGTATTATTCCAAGGAAAAATAATAAAGCATGCATGGCCCATCTAACTCACAACAGTCTTAGAGCCTCATATCCTCCTTTAAACCTTAGGGGATATAATCGAGCTGCTGGAAAACTCAACCGACCCTTTACCAGCAATAACCCCTGTGGCAATGAATTAAAAAGAAAATGAATGCTTGGGGTTTTATTATTTTGATAGGCCGTCATCGTCCACAGCGCTCCATTCCTCATTCAGTCATAGACCACATCCCCATACACTTACAATAAGTTAGTCATTTTTTTTTATTTAACTACCAAAATATTCACTGGAAATAATTTATATGGCAAAACAACGGTTGCCATATATCAGTCAGCTAGTACAGGTCAGCTAGTATATTAATAAAAACTCGTATACTAACTGGTTAGTAACATAAAACAGAGTAATATTCCTCATACCTGTAATTTTCAGTACTCATACTTCTCTTACACACCTAGAGCTAGCTCTAGGTCTAGAGCTTGGCCCTAGCTCTTAATCTTAACTTAATATCTTAATTGTAAACCCCTCACACCCGCTTTGCCACGAATTCCACTCCCGACCTTATGTCCTAAACCCTTACCACATTACCTTCTCGGCAGTCTAGAAATATGTCATTGAAGATAGCCATCATACTTTAAAAAAATATATATTTCTTAGTATTTTAGAGGCTGATATCGGTATAATTTATAATTAATAAATAAATAAAAATTGTGGTATACACCAATAAATATATATTTCAAATTTATAGTGTTCTATTTCTTACAACAAGTGATATAAACGATTCATTATGTTTGATTACCACAAAATCTCAGTAGATTCAACAAACATTTTAAAAGAGGAGTTTTAAAGGCGATGTATAAGCACGAGTATACTACTTTAATAAAGAATAAAGAGGGACTCTTACCTTAAACTGGCTTACCATAAAAAATTTAAACAAGATGGAAAGGCCCTGTTTAAAAATTAACCTATTGGCTGTGGGATTTGCAAAGGAAAGAATTTGACCGGAAGCCGTATTATTCCAAGGAAAAATAATAAAGCATGCATGGCCCATCTAACTCACAACAGTCTTAGAGCCTCATATCCTCCTTTAAACCTTAGGGGATATAATCGAGCTGCTGGAAAACTCAACCGACCCTTTACCAGCAATAACCCCTGTGGGAGGGCTCACGGCATTCTTCGTATTTTTATAGCAGCCATCTAAAACATAATACAACCTTCTTTTTTTCGCTCTCTCTTTCTCTCTAAAAAAAAAAAAAATAAACATAAAAGAAATCTTATTTAACCCTCTCACCTTTATATAACCATAATAACCCAAACCTACGTAATGCTACTCATAAATTGTCAACATTAGTCACTCGAGTAACGCAATTACAAATAGGAAGAGAAACGGAAGTGTGAAACTGCGTAGACGTGAGCCTAGATTATTTATGATACAGTTTCCTATGAGAAGAGGTTAAAGCAGTTTGGACATAATGATCTCCTCACACCGGATAATAAAACCAACACATTATTATTGTGTCTATTATAAACACATCCAAAACCTACTAGTACAAGTGTTTTTTTTTTTTGTTTTTTTTTTGTTTTTTTTTGTGGTACCTATGGAATAATGCGAATCATAAAAATATAGTTAAAGGCATCTCACCATTTACTATACAATTCAGCTCTATATTATTTGATTTTTATATTAATTGCTGTTAACCAACTTTTTGGTAGATTTAAAAAGCAGATTCTAAATATTTACTTTATTTTATTATTTATTATTTTTTTTTAATTTTGCAATGTGTATCAAATTGCTAGTATTCAATCTTACTACTTCAAAATTTCTCAATAATTATTTAGGCTCGACTAAACAATTGTCACATGTAATGATTTTCTTTTCTATTGTATCACTCTTTCGCCCCTTCTATTTGACATAACTGCTATTCAAACACTTATCGTGGAGTTGAAACCCTGATCCTGCCCATAGTTTCTATTAGTAACTCTCCCAATATTACCCGCATTTCAACTCCGCAGTTAATTTTCTTCTGTGTTAGGTAACCCAGATAATACATGATGTTGAACTCCAAAAGGTTTCTGATTACAACTTGATTACTGCTGAAGTTCTTCGTCAACATCCTTAGGAATATTACCCTTATCTTACCCTCATATATACAATACCTTCTCTAATCACTAGTAATTAAACTCTACTAACAGTTATATTCCTTACTTGCGAGACATAAGATTCAGGCAAAGGACAATAAGTCTCGATAATCTCGTGACAAAACAGACTATATTCAAGGGTCTCTTTTGAAAATTTTAATTTCTCAAAACTAAAATTATTAAATAAAAATTATTAACTTATTTCGTAGGCTTCCGCGGTTAATGTCATCATTAAGTTCTAGGTCTTTGTTTTGCCTCCTATGCTGGAGGCATCTGCAGGGTTGTGAATGTTGCTCTGAACGGCATGTTCAGGCTGTTATACGTTGACTCTCGCTCAGAGCAACATGTACAACCCTGAAGATGCCTCTTGCATAGGAGGCGAAACGTCGGAATATTCTTCGAGCATGACGTGGTCACCACCGAAATACCTTGAACTTAATAAAATTATTAAATATAAAATTAACAATAGAGTTTTACTTTTATTGATGATAATCTATATATATAAAATCCAAATACCACTCACTGACACATCACGATATCTCAGAAACCACTGGACCTACGACCATGAAATTTTGTAGGTGTGTTCCTCTTACCTCCTAGGTGCTCGCTAAGAAATATTTTAAAAATCCGCCATCTTGATTCAAGATGGCGGCCATTTATATACAAAATTCGACAAGACGATATCTCCGGAACCAATTGTACTAGAACCTTGAAATTTAGAAGTTGGCTTCCTTTTATGAAATTAGTAACTTTTGATAAATAGTTTACCAATCGGGCATTTTGATTCAAGATGGCGGCCATATATATATAAAAGTCAACAAATTTATGTATGTTCTTTATACAAATCTACAGTTGTAGTCAGATCTTGATGAAAATTTGCACAATTGACCTTCAAAGCAAGTGGAAAAACACTGCCTGCATGAATTTTCGAAATTTAATTTTTGTACACAGGGGTACGGGGTACAAATGTCTAAGTAATGAATACCCTTCATGATGCATATCGTTGAAAAGCTCTGTTAGAGGACAGTACTTCAAAACAAGGTGAAGGTCATTTCCTACATGAGATTACGAAATTAAAATTTTGGCACACAAGGGTACAGGGTACAAGTAATGAATACCCTTCATCTTCATGATGCATATCGTTGAAATGCTCTTTTAGAGGACAGTAATTGTTGTAATGTGTACGGGGTACAAATGACAAAGTAATGGATACCCTTCATGATACAAGTCGTTGAAAAGCTGTTTAAGAGAAAAGTAATTGTTCTGAAGTACAGATTTGTCTTACTGTCATTTAGAAGGGGGAAAGGTAAAATGGAAATGTTATATCTGTATATACATAAAAGTCAACGTATGTGTGAGTGTGTGTGTCATGTAGGTTCTTTATACAAATCTACAGTTTTTGTCCGATCTCGTTGACAATTTGGACACTTGGGTACGGGGTACAAATGTCAAAGTAATGAAAACCCTTTATGATGCACGTATAAAAGCTCTTTAAGAGTACAGTAATTGTTGTTATGTATATTTAGGGGGGTAAAATGAAAAAATACATCAATGGCGGATATATTATATTTATCTATGGATCAACGTATGTGTGTATGTTCTTCATACAAATCTACAGTTTCAGTCCGATCTCGATCAAAATTTGCACATTTCACATTCAAAGCAAGGGGAAGGTCGTTGCATACATGAATTTTGGAAATTTGAATTTTGGTACACGGGTGTACGGGGTACAAGTAAAAAAAATGGGGTCGGAGTAATGAATATACCCTTTATGGTGCATATTGTTGAAAAGCTCTTTAAGAGTACAGTAATTGTTGTTATATCATATTTTCATTAGGGGGGGGGGATTTGGATTTTGCAAATTATCTTATCAAAGAAAAGTGGGTATAGAAATAAGTATGAGGGATAGAATCTAGATATTGTCGCATAGTAAAATAATTTAAATGTTTCTTGATGGTCGTTTATAAACTTTTAAAATTCAAATAACACTCCGTAGCGAAGCACGGGTATCCAGCTAGTTGATTTATATTTTTGTGTATCGTCAGCAATCTTATATGGGGTCTCTAGAAACAGAAAAGTGGATGCATAAATATATTCATTGCTCACCACATGTAAACATTCCTATCCTGAAGGGACAGTAAAGTTCAATTTTTCAGCCCTAGAGCTGTAAAAATGCATGCTTTATTTTTACAGGCCACTAGTTCGAGAAGCAGCCGCAGCGTGCAGGAATCGCTAATAGTTCTCAGCGTCTAATGTTCAAATTGTAACAATCAATATTTTATAACTGCGACTATTTTTAAAATACAACTACAACTTCATTAGGAGTATACTTTTGAGCTGTTCAAACCGTGTTTTCAACCTATCATATAACAAGTGAATTCATGTTAATTAATAACAGGATTTGCCATGCCATAATATGTTATATAAGTATAATATAAGTAAGTACGGTGTGGAAATCCAACACATGACTTCCATGAAATGTTGTGGTGTCAATACATGAGTAAGAGAGAACTCAGTATTTACACCTATTTTGGTGGAAGTAAAAACACTAAAATGCCAATATCTCCCAAACCGCTTGTCTGATTGTGCTCATAAAATATAGGTACAATCTACCATATAGGACACATACTATACCCAAAAGGAAATTGAAATTAAATAATGCCTACTGAAGTTATCGTCGACAGACCGATTTCGTGCTTAAAACGTCGTGAGCTACGATGTTCGGGTTGGCGCCATCAGTTTTTCCGATAAAAGTTCTAAAAAATGCCGCAAACGGCATCTCAATGTCTTGAAGCGATGCTATAAAGTTTTAAAGTTCCGCACGGACGTACGTACATACATCCGTACGCACAGACATTATGTATTATGTATATAAAACAGATTTTAATGATATCCCCAGGTTCGTAAGACCCCTCCTTCACAGAGATCTCGGAATCACGTTTTGGAGGGTATCACCATACTTCTATTTTCATGGAAGTAAAAATTGTATTTTGTTATATTTTCTTACTGGCGGGGGGGGGGGGGATAAAAAGTGTACGCACTACGAGACAGCCCATGGGCGTTAAACGCACTTGTGCTTTCAAAATTCGCACTCGGCCTGGAATGACGCCCTTACTGCACGTGGTAAGTAAATAGCTATTATGAAGAATATCTGCTAAAAAAAAGATATATTTAATTCTATATCATGTACCGGGTAATCAATTCCTTACTTATGTCTTTAATATGAAACTTTTAAAGTAGTATGGGAATTTCAAATGAAACTAATTTGTAAGCAGCATGTGGTGAAAATGTATGGTGAAATAATAAAAAAATAATTTTATAGTTGCAACACAAATAAGAATTTTGAAGTTTCGACTGTTGTCAACAACATTATTCTGTCCTTTTCCTTCAGCCGTTTTATACTTAGTGAAATGTCTAAAACGTACAAAGTATAAATTTCTTCCTTCTCCCATTATAAATATAAAAGGAAGGAAGAAGGGAGGAGGGGAAAGGTTGCTAGCGTGATGGTGTGCGTGTATATCAGTGTTTAAGTTGAGATGTCTGCAGAGGAATTCTAGATATGGGTGTAGGGAGAGGGAAAGGTAACGGTGAGTGGGTAAATGTTTTGCCAGCAGTACGTGGCTGTGTCCCACTGGCACCGGGGTAAAATTACCTCAAGCAGAGCGAAGCTATTTTATTTTACTCCCTCACTCAAACCTCTTTGTCCTAATGTCTAGCTCCCACTATAACGCCATCTGTGATATTTTACATATATCTCTATCTAACAGCAAGGTAAAACCGTTTAGAAACGACGACCTAAAAAAGTATCAAGTAACGCTGCTTTTTTTTTCTTTCTCGGTTGTCTCCTGACAATACATTATACAGAACGAGCTGAAAGAAAAACATAGGGAAATAAAGCAAACATCTTTTATTAAGGCAATGAAACCCTTGAGCAAACTTAGAGAGAATAAAATGTCTCAATATAAGAAAAGCTGGAATAACTAACTAAGTAATATTATGCCACATAATACAAAACTTAAACTTGACTTAGTTTGACTTGGAATTTTTTTTTTTTCTGAATTCTTATTACTCGCAACGTCAGTTAGGTATTTGTTTAATGTCAATAACTAAACATACTTAGCCCTTGAATATATTTATATTAATTATGATTTAGTTTTAAAATATCCTATCTTTCAATTAAGCCTGTTCAGTTTCAAACTGCTAATTTCCCTTAAGTATTAATTTGTAAGAAATGTTATACTTCTTATTAAACAAATTGTGACATATATATAGAAATTACAGTTTAAGCTCATATTATATATATTTTTAAATTTAAAAATAAAATAAAAAATTAAAAAAACAAAAAAATGATAGTACAGTAAGAGGCGAGAAAAACCAAGCGCATACAATCTGAAATAATTGAATAATAATAAAGGTCAATAGTGAAATTATGAAAAGATCATGGGCCGATTCTGTAACTTGTTTATGCAAATCTGAATTTTAAAGTTATATCAAGCTTATTTATCAATTTTGAAGTTATATCAAGGGTATTGATAATATAATATACTACCTTAGCGAGTTTATAAAGCGATAACCAGCACCGTTTGTGATCTAAAACCGAAATTTTCCAAGGAAGCCTCTTTTAGTAGCAATTTTAAACCTTGTAACTCTTCAGTATTTATTTTTTCTTCCACTTTCCTTTATAATTTATAATACTTCTAACGTGAGTTATATTCAAATAATTTGAGTACGTATTAAATATTGTGCTGACACACA
>KZ652530.1:63620-74552 GCA_001010745.2 Gerris buenoi | reverse complement strand
ATATATATATATAATTGAATAAATTCTCGACCGTACAAATAAACAAAAACAAACAAAAATCTCAGGTTTCGGTCACAAAAATCGTCACTATGTTACAATCCCGACGTTTCGGTTTTTACTTAAAACCTTCTTCAGGGGCCGTACAACATCTAAACAACGACTGAAACAATCTCACGCGTCAACTCATATATATATGGAGAAAAACCACAGCCTTCTAGATACAAATATACTTTTAAAAACAATAATCACCTACTACTTTTAAAAACCTCCTACTTATTATAAACAAAAATAACCTTCTCACGTAATACACATATAAATAAACATTACAACAATCCAGAATTCTAACATATTAACACACTACGAAAAGAACCTGTATACGTTATTACATATTGTATTTGTATACAATACAATCAAATGATTGTATTTCTACTCTAAGCATTCATTCTTTTTGACTAACCATTAGTGAGCCATTAGTGATTTCGTTGCGTGCCATACCTACTTTTTTAAATTTTACTAGAGTATACTTCTCTATAACTTAAGAATTCAAATTAACTTTAAATTAATAATTAAACCTTTTAAAAAGAAAGTTGTGGACTCGAGGGACCAAATTCGCCTGCGTTATGTGACTTATATATCGTATTTTATTAGTAATAATAAAATACAAAATGAAGTACTGAATAAAGTAGCAGTATTAGTAGTAGTAGAAGTTAAATGTTCCTTTATTAAATTCATTACGAAATTGTACAGACTAGTCTTCTTTCAAACATACAAGCTTGACAAAAGGTCAGCTAAAGTTACGTAGATAGTCTGTCAGTAGGTAATTATCAAACAATTCATCACTTTTCACCAAAAAACTTAACCTCATCGCTTTATAACAAAGTATGTATCTTGTAAGTATAACAAAAAGCTGGTAAAAGAGTTCATAAATATTCATGTTTCCTACTTTTTTTGATACTACCTCTGCTAAAACCGATTAAATTGTCGATATTATCAGACGGGTGGCAGGTAACAAAATAAAATTCAGTGACCATTTATGTATTATAAAGATGTATAGTTTCAGCACTATTGGAAAATTTGTCGATCTTGTCGAGCTATGTAAACAACCTATAAGGTATAAAATAAGAATTGCTATAAAATTTAATTTTTTAACAGCATTTTTAACATTGTTAAAAAATTTAAATAGAATTCTTCTTTATCTTAACTTTTTAATTAATCCATTCTTTTATTCAATAAAAATACGTGGATTTTTTTCAAGTTGATTAAAACTGAAGTTAAATGGAAACAAATTTAAGGATGAAGGCTAAAGGAATCTTAATTAACAAGATGAAGCAAATTAATGGCCTAGTGCCATGTTTAATCCTGGCTCTTAGAGAGGGTAGACGAGAAGGCAAGGCTAGCGGTCAAATCAATCAGGAGCCTCAGCCTGGCAGTTGCCTATCTCTGAGGCAAGAAAACCCAGCCCGCATACATATTGTTCATTTACATAAATCCATCGTGGTTAATAAGCCGTTGAGTGAACCGGTGCCTTACTGCTTTCTAACCATGTCTGCATCGGCAATTTACGTCGAGCAGCCTTAAGGCACCTCTTAGTCAGGCCTACCCGTCTTTTAATTGACTTTTCTTGACGTAACCTGTAAAGTTATAGATTCGCTTATATTTTTACATTTTTTTCACCATTAAAACTCAAAATAGACTTCCTCCTTCGATCTATATAAACTGAAAACCTCTTATTAAGGCTCCTTGCAGAATACGGTTGAAAACTTAACAACTTTACTATAGAAAATATCTATCTATATTATTAAAAAGTTTGTAAACGAACAAATGTGTCAAATTGTGCGAAGGTTCAAGGCAGCGACCGCTTTTCGATGATTAAAGCGAGTAAGGGGCAGAGCCCCCTAGTAATGTATTAAAATTTAGCGATTTAGAAAATAAGATTTTACTGTGGAATGTAGAAATGGTATTGATTCATCAAGAAAATCCTAAGAGAGATAATGAAGAAGGCCCTAAAGAAGAAAATCGCATTAAAAAAATATTTTAGCTCTGTAAATATGCATTCCAGAATTTAGAAGGTTTTCATCAGTCATCAGTCTGTCTGTAGTCGGGGACAATTGTGATGCACTTACCACCAATGATTTGACAGGAATTTACCACTTTTTAATTTATAATTACTAGAATGTAATATTTTATTTATTTACTAAGTTGATATTCCTATTTTTTAAGTTCAATATATATTTTTTTTTTTACATTTCGTTTAAAAAAAAGGTTATGTATATAATGTATTGGTTTTACCCGAAAATAATTTGGAGATCAATTGGGAAAGCGGGATGTTTAAAATTCAGTTTTCATTTAAAAAGAGGAGGAATGCAGGCTCTCAAAAAGGGTAATATTTACCTGCGTGGAGGACTTGGGCATCTCCTGGAAGAAAATATGTACATAGATAATAAGGATCTTTTACTTTACAGAGTTCTACTCAAAGTTTGTTTAATATTTAAGTATGTGGGAAAATTCACTTTTTACATTTTTGAGTAAGATTAAAGTTTATTCAATCCACCAGGTTCACTAAACCTAATGAAATCATCCCGTTAGAGCTGAAAAACAGCAATCAGAGGAATTTAAATAGTGTTGTGCAAGAAAACTTGAAAGGAATTTCTCCAACCCAATTGAAACTTTTAGGAAGTAAATGAAATTGGTAACATATATTTGGATCTGACAAATGAAAAATTTGTATTGGAAGGAAACTGATTATGGGTTGCTTTAAGGAAGGGAGCCTGATTTATCCCGGGAGAGCAGTCCCAATCAGAAGCCGTACAAGAGAAGGTTCCTTATTGACGCCTTTCAACAGGCTCAAGGATATTGGCTGCCTCAATTCCACCGCACAAATCCTTGCTAACCTTAATGAGCAACTCAATCCTTCCTACGTTTCTTTTATAAACTAACACTATTGTACGAAAGGAAAAAATAAATATCCTTATTATGAAATATCTAGAAATATTTAACATTGTAAAGCATCAAAAAGTTAAATGTAACATAAAAAAGCATTAATGTAATACATGCTAATTATGTTATATTAACATAATTTCTGACTAACAGTCAAGGAGATTAGGTGGAATAAAAGTCCGTGGTGGGTGTGGTTATCGTATTTATTATCAAAGCTTTCGCTCAGGGTGCCTGAGCTTCATCATTGATATCTTGTGAGGTAGATCTTGTATGATTTTCTCAAGTTTTGGAACGAAGATCCTTATGGCACGTTCTGGAGCCCGGGAGTGAATCCGAAAAAAACGACCAAAATCACCGTCACAAAATAACCGTCACAACATCTACAGATGACGATAACTTGAGTAAAGACCACCGAGTTAGATGAAATTTGGTTCACATGTTCATTTTACCAGTGCCCAGGCTGAGTACGTCGGAAAACGTTATCGGCCCAAGTGTTCACGCGCAACGCTCGCGTAAACGTAAGCTTCAAAAGACGGGAAAAAGTGTTATTAAGGAAGCCTGTTACTTGACTTGTTTTAATTATTTTTATTATATGTAAAAAATTACACTTTGTTTTTTTTTAAATAAATATAAAATATAATCATGTAAAATTTCACCTTGATACAAGTAGAAGCTGCAGAGTAGGGAAGGGATATATTTTATAATGTTTTAAATTAATTGGCCGGGTAGGTATAAAACAGTCCTATTTCAATCCAAACTCCTTTAACAAACATACTCTTTCACTATAAACTCATCATGATCAACTTTTTTCTTATGTTCAATATACATATATTTATAGGTAGACGCTTGCTTTGATTATACAAATTATGATTTTCTTATGATTTTTTTTATATTTTGCCTTCAAAATTCAAAAGTAAACAGTTCGTTACTTTTAATTTTGTCTCTTTTCTAACTCTGCCATGTATAAGTAGTTAGCAATGTATACGTACTTAGCAGTGTGATTTTATAATAATTTATATTCAATGAAAAATGTAAGGAACTTCGTTCCTACCGGGTTTCCCGCGACACCACATGTATTTGTTTTTATTAGCCTCAAGTAAACCAGTGTAGTATTCACCAGAGATGGTAAAATCTTTTGTTGTTTTTGGTGGAATGTCCTGATTATTATATTCTACGAGTCCACATAATACCTCTTCTATTATAATTTCTGACAATCAAATTTGTTTGATTGTGAGATGAAAGTTAAATTTAGACTTCAAATAAGGACAGTTTGTATTTTCTTTTTGACATACGAATGAATCATATTAAAATTTAAAATGTTAGTACCATGTATGGTCATTGAACTAATGCGTTTAAAATTATATAGAAAGTAGACATTAAAATTATTAAATTCATTGTCTAGTCATATTACATATTGTTTTAAACCACAGGTTGGAGAGAATACAATTATTTAAATAAATTTTAAACTCAGTTGGAATGGGAGGTAAAGGATAATATAGTCAAATTAAACCGGCTTAAGAGAGGTCATGTTGTACAATATAGCGCTTTGTAAATTGAATTAACAATTTAGCTCACAATATTCCCCGTCCCACCGAATTAACATCAGTAGCCTCCTCCCGATTACACAATTGCTATTCTACTATTATTATATAAAATATAAAATGTTCATTTATTTTATCACGGTACAACAGCGTTATATTGTTAATTGAATTATTTTAAATATTAATCTTCATAAAAAAAACTTAATCAATCTGTATATAAAGTAATGATAAAAAAAAACATATTATATGTACAGATTATGTGTATTAGTGATATAACATAAAACAATAATTAAAAAAAAATAATAAAAAATACACACAGAAAGTATACATTTTATATCACATTAATGAAAGGGGTATTTTTCTACGTGTCATTTAGATTAAAACATGTTCAATATAGCTGTAGTCAAATTGTCATTGGTGTAGGAGCTATAAGCAAAGGTAGTGTGTCAATAGACCTTCAGCTTAACCATTTATAATGACTAAGAAAAATTCTTAATAAACCGTAGTTTGTTTTTTGCAAAAAAAATAACTATGATTTGGTTCATTTGTTACTTGAAAATCCATAAAATTCTCAAAATAGAATTTTTACGACATTACAATTATTTCTTAATATTATACTCGGTATATAAGAAAGTAAAAGTTGAGTTTTCTTAGTTGGCAGATGAAAATCAATATACTTTAGGATAGTAGGTCATTAGACCACCAAACCACAAGCTGATTAAGTTCCTTCCCATTTTCAACCATTGTTAGTCATCATGTCGATGTTCTTTCATGTAATTAACTCTCATTCAACCCTAAAACCACCCACTAACTATATTCCTGTCATATTTCTCTTTCTTTATTTTCTTTGTTTCTTGTAACGGAAGTATATATTATATATCATGAGATTATTAATTAATTTACTTTTTTATCCAAGAGTAGAATAAATTATTAATTATAATAACAACGTGATGTGAAATTAATTATTAAATTTAATTAATGTATAATGAAGTTTCGCAAATGACAGTGTAAAGTTATTAGAAGCTCTAAACTTGTGGTAGTAGTGTGGTCCTAGTGTCCTAGTACTAGTACTAGACGAGTAGCACGTACCACTTGTTCAAACCTAGTAATTAGGCCTTAGTTTAGGCCCATTTTACTAGGCCCGTGGAAGAGAGTTCTGGCCATATCATCATATTGAAATTATAATGACTTTTCCAACCTGGTAAAAATAACATGAGGAATATGATACTGTTAATTAGCTATGAGATAATTTTATACATATAAAAACATCTTAAGAATGTGTGTTTGATGTAATAGCAGAAGCATAAACTAAAACATTTGATAAATCTATTATCACTGAAGTCAAAGTTTGATAAAATGAAAAAATGTTAGGTTGTAAACATAGTACTCAAAAGGAACGAAAGTTAATGCAACTAAACTGAATAACAATTTAGTAGTCACGCGAGCAAAGGAAGACAATGCTAATGCTGTATAATATATTGAGATCTTGTTTAATGTAAAATGTGTAATGTACTGTCAACCATCCATAGGCCTTTTCTTTTTCATGTAATGTTGAAATGAATTCCACGTTAAATATTACCGTTTTCTTACGCTGCAAACTTTCTTATTTTTCTCTCTACTAGAACCATGTAATATCCTCATCAATCATTTTTGTCTTCAAATCACCAGTTTCTAGAAAATTTAAATTCAATTAAAACATTGCATGCATTTCTGATAAATAATTATGCGGAAATCCATCATGAGGTACAGTGAAAGGATTATTTATTGCACCTTGCTTTAAACAGAGTAATGAATTATGATGATTTACATCATGGCTACGATTAATTAGTTTTCCCTCTTCAATTAATGGTAGTTATTCAAGCTTTATTAAACTAGAAAGGAGAAGTGTGTAGAATTTTAATATAAAATACAACAAACCCTTTAAGCATGATTTAATACTTTCAACTAAATAAATTTAAAAAAAAAATTATTCATATCATATTTATTTCTCATTGATTTTAAATTACAAAATAATTGTTCAAATGACTAGATATCTGAGAACAAATTCACGGGAGGACAAAATTAAGTTCTGGATTTGAGAAAAAATTGCTTCGGGTTTAGGGTTATGCTAATTACATTTAAATAAAACATTTTTTTTTAAAAAGGCCAACAAGGTAATGCCCACTAATTCGATGTTAGCAAACAATAACCTGCTGTTTAGATGGAAATAACAGAAGGCTATAGGGTAAAGCATACTGGAACTAAGCCAATAAACTCTTTTGTTGAGACCCGTTCTACTTGTCATCTGTCTGTATGCACAAAGTTCGAGGCTTTTGACTAAAGTTTCATGACAATTGTAAGGCTTAATGTATGTATAAATCATTCGCCACAAACTATTCTAATTTATCTTCATAACCTATACAATTTACACTCATGGTACAAACAACCCTCGGTACAAAGGTTACAAGATTACACCTGCTGCTATAAATTCACAGACAATATAATGGGATCCGGAAACAGCTATGATTAATTCAATCCTTTTTCTGCAAAACTTTTATTTCTTTAAACAAAAGCAGAAAATAACAACATTTATTTAAACAATTTTTGTTGAATGTGAATCTAAATTGTTCAATGAAACAAGTAATAAAATTGTCTGTCTCATTCTATTCAAATCCAAGAGATAAAAAAAAAATTTGTTGAACAGTAATTGGAAAAGTTATGATCATATTTATTTATATGTTAATATGGCTGTGGTCAAAGCAGTATTGAGATATTTTAGAGACTAACTTAACTACTCTATTAAGAGTGCAGTGAGTTCATGTAGCATTTGAGCAGTGATAAAAACTGAAAATATGTAGATCTGCACTAAAGCGCACGGTTCTTCCGATGCAATAAATTAAAATTATTATTGATGTGTTTACTTTTCATAACCTTAAGGTAAAGTATTGTTTTTACCCAAAAAATCCAAAACAGAGATTTCAAAGCTATTATCCTTTTTGGATATTTTCAAGACAATTTAAGTGATTTTTGGCTGGACGTCACCTGTGTCATGCATAACTCCTAGAGTTTTAAAGCAAGAGAGTTAGTTAGCTTTTTACAAAAATCATTTCTTTGTTCTGCCGCCAGGAAAATAATACATTTGTGAAAATCTACAAATTATCAAATTGCGCTAAAATTTGCACCAATTACCACCTCTTTAATAAACAGAAATTATCATCGAATTTTGTTTTGATATCTGCCACCATTTTGATAAAATCGTCTTTCTCACTTCGAAAATTCAACGCTAAATAATTCTAGAACTACTCCGCCGATTGAACTGAATTTCGTTCCAGTTATACTTTTCTATAAGATAAATAGGTCCTCAATATTTCAACTTAATATCTGCCGCCATTTTTGAGTTTTTTGGATAGAAAAAGTTCCTAGACTCTCAGTCTCAAAGTTTTATTATGAGTAACACTCATAATTAAACAAACCTCATAATAAAAGATCAGTCCAGTGAATCAAACTTTATTCGAAAAGTGAAACATTTACAGAAGTTGCATTCTATATAGGGATTTTACCATTGCTTTGCTGCAGTACCCGGCTATTCGCCCAGCTTTCGCTCTTCACTTCACGCTACCTCTCCACACGTTCACGCGCCTGGATCAGACAAAAAGTGAAACGCTTCCCTCTCTGACTTTAACCAACATGGAAGCTGAAAGGAAAGAGTAGGCGAATTGTTTCTACTCGATCTGTCAAATGCATGAAATATGCACAAATTATTTGTATAATACTTCAGCTATCATAGAAATAGTAGTAGTAGTAGTAATAGTAGTAGTCTAGTACTTTTTTCTAGAACGGGTAGGACGAACCACTTGTTCGAACCTTGCAATTAGGCCATCTTTTAGGCCCTTTTTACGCCCCGTGGTGGAGAGTTCCAGTTACTTCACACATCATACATTTTACATTGTACCGCCGAAGCAAGTATGGTGTGGTCATTAATAAACTATATAAGCGTACGACAAAGCTTGGGGTAAGAGTACCCCATGGCGGGAGTCCCTCGCCCTGCACCGTCCGTGATTCATAGATGCAATTCAGAGTATCATGACACTCTGCTATCATAAACCCATATATATTAAATATTTTATCATCTAAGATGAGAATAATTAAGCCTTACATAACTCCGGCCATCCTTACTTCTCTCAGGATTCGGGATAAACTCTACGTGCAGCGTAGAAAATACCCCTTCAATCCAAATATCAAAAATAAACATATTTACTATAAAAATACCCTTATTAAATTAATTAATAGGTCTAAGTATGATTACTTCAAAGGAAGAATAGGGAATAATGACTTGTCTCCCGGTAAAATCTGGTCTGTAATAAACGAGAGCCTTAATAGGAAATCAAGTTCAAATAATAGTATAGAATTTATTGAAATAAACGGCAAAAAAATAGGTGAAAACAATAAACAAGAACTAGCTGACAATCTGAATGACTATTTCATTGCGGTGGGAGAATCGATAAGCAACCTAGTTAAACAAAACTGCAAATGCGTTAATCAGACTTCCATAGCAGCTAAACAAAACAATATAAAATCCATATTTCTTGCACCCGTCTTGGAACAGGAAATAAGTAACCAAATACAAACTCTTAACAACGACACTTCTCCAGGTCTGGACGGTTTCAAAGCCCAGTACCTAAAGCTCTGTATTAACGCTGTCACTAAGCCCCTGGAATACCTTTTTAACTTATGTTTATCAAAAGGCGTATTTCCCAAGAAGTTTAAACTAGCAGTAATAACGCCGATATATAAGAACGAAGGTAAAAAATCAGATCCCAATAGCTACCGACCGATATCGGTGATATCTAATTTCGCTAAACTTTTAGAAAAATGTGTAAAAACTAGATTGGACGACTTTTTAACGTCACAAAATGTTTTGTCAGAAAACCAGTTTGGTTTCCGTTAAAAAAAAAGTACATCCGATGCCTTAATGAAACTTGTAGATAATATAATATCGAATTTAGATCAAAACAAAAAAATGTCTTACCGTTTTTGTAGATATTAAAAAGGCTTTTGACAGTGTGAATCATAAAGTATTATTAGAAAAGTTAAACCGGATGGGGATAAGAGGGGTCGCGCATTCTGTCTTTCGTAGTTATTTAACAGATCGGCAGCAAATAACTAAAATTCAAGATTGTAAAAGCCAGCTGCAAGTTGTAAATTGCGGCTCCCCTCAAGGGACCACGATTTCACCTTTGTTATTTTCTTGCTATATTAACGAATTATTAGAGAGCAATTTTGCAGACGACACGATCGCTTTTGCTGATGATTGTGCGTTGTTCTTCAAAGGAGATGATTGGAATTCAGTTTTTAGGAAAGTCGAATACGGCCTACTCAAAGTTAAACAATGGCTCGATTTACATTCCTTAGCCTTCAACACAAATAAAACTAAATATTTAACTTTTTCTTTCGATAAAAGAGGGCAACCGCCCCCTTGTATGAAGTTGTTGTTGCACAGATGTGATTGTGACGCTGTAATTAATCCTGCAACAAATAATGTACCCTGTACGTGCCAAATAGAAATCCAAAAGGCAAGTTCAGTAAAATACTTGGGAGTAATTATCGATCAGCATTTATCGTGGAAAAATCATATCGACTCAATTGTTATCAGACTAAGGAAAACCCTCTATAGCTTTGTATTTCGTAAATTCGCTTCCCTTAATATCCTGAAAATAGTCTATTACGCCCTAGTCGAATCTGTGTTGTCTTATGGTATCCTTGCCTATGGCTCTGCTAGTAAAGTGCACCTAGTCAAACTAAATAACATCCAAAAAAGAATTATTAAAACTTGTTTAAACCGCCTTCCTGATTATCCTACCCAACTTACATTCAGTGAGTTCTCAGTCCTGCCGGTTAATCTCTTATTTAAAAAAAAAACATATATCTATACTTTTTCCAAAAACAAAAATCACTAGTTAAACACAGCTACCACACTAGGTCTATAAGCAGCGGCCACGTCCAAGTACCTCTAAGTAAAACTACAAAAATGCAGCGTCACATTCACTTTTTAGCAGCTAAACTTTATAATCAGTTGCCGGATAACTTGAAGCAGTGTAAATCATTCTCCATTTTTAAGAAGAAAATAATATCATATTTAAAAGAAAATAATATATTATATTAATCAAAATGAATTTTAGAATAATCGCGTTTTTTTTATTATATGTATGTATGTATGGGTGTGTGTAGGTATGTATGATTGTATATATATGTTTGTGAGTATATGTATGTGTATGCATGTATAGATGTGTATGCATGCATGGATGTATATATGTATATACATGTGTGTGTGTGTATATAAGTGCATGTATATAATATAATTGTATGTGTGTGTGTATGTGTGTATATACATATATATATATATATTTATCGTACGTTTCAGACACACAGACAGACAAACACACAGACAGACACGGAGCATATTTCGTTGAATGTA
>KZ652530.1:44513-63509 GCA_001010745.2 Gerris buenoi | reverse complement strand
TTCAAAGGAAGAATAGGGAATAATGACTTGTCTCCCGGTAAAATCTGGTCTGTAATAAACGAGAGCCTTAATAGGAAATCAAGTTCAAATAATAGTATAGAATTTATTGAAATAAACGGCAAAAAAATAGGTGAAAACAATAAACAAGAACTAGCTGACAATCTGAATGACTATTTCATTGCGGTGGGAGAATCGATAAGCAACCTAGTTAAACAAAACTGCAAATGCGTTAATCAGACTCCCATAGCAGATAAACAAAACAATATAAAATCCATATTTCTTGGACCCGTCTCGGAACAGGAAATATGTAACCAAATACAAACTCTTAACAACGACACTTCTCCAGGTCTGGACGGTTTCAAAGCCCAGTACCTAAAGCTCTGTAGCAACGCTCTCACTAAGCCCCTGGAATACCTTTTTAACTTATGTTTATCAAAAGGCGTATTTCCCAAGAAGTTTAAACTAGCAGTAATAACGCCGATCTATAAGAACGAAGGTAAAAAATCAGATCCCAATAGCTACCGACCGATATCGGTGATATCTAATTTCGCTAAACTTTTAGAAAAATGTGTAAAAACTAGATTGGACGACTTTTTAACGTCACAAAATGTTTTGTCAGAAAACCAGTTTGGTTTCCGTTCAAAAAAAAGTACATCCGATGCCTTAATGAAACTTGTAGATAATATAATATCCTGAAAGGAAAGAGTAGGCGAATTGTTTCCTCTCGATCTGTCAAATGCATGAAATATGCACAAATTATTTGTATAATACNCCTTATTCTTCTATCCTCTCAAAAGTCTAGCCTTTTAGTCAACTACTTCAGTATCATATTTTTCTGTATACAACTAGATCACCATTATTAAAAAAAAACTTACCACAATCTTGAAAATGACACTTACTCTAAGTTATACGTATATATGGTCCCCTCAGACGTATTTGTTTCTCAAGCGGAATCGGCGTCGCTCGGTCTCGCACGCAATGTGAAAGCCGCCTAATAGGGAGAATTTGCTATTAGGGGGGAATCTTTGGCTGTTTTCGAATATTTAAAGTGAATAACTCAAAACTTTATTTGAAGGAAGGTTTTTAATCATTTATACAACATCCGAGGGATAGAAAGCCCTAGAAAGAGAAAGAGTTGAAGAGAAATTGCTAGTATTTCACCTAATGTTGTGGAATGAGAATGACCCAGGATTTTTGGATGAAGAGTAAAAAGGTTAGGTGTGGGCCAAAATGGTCTGCTTTATCTGTTTATGTGTATGTATAGTTTGCCCATAAAAGATCAGGTTTTTGGCAGAGAAGAGGGATTTATTTTGTGATTAAGTATTCTACGAGTCATGTACCAAAGCAATTTATCATCAGAGGTTTATCTGTCGTTATAGTAAGCAAACGGTCTAAAGTTATAGTCTGTTATGCAGCCTACAATTTCCTAGATAGTCTGTTAATATGTAAGATTGTCAGTAGGGTAGCGAGGCTGTTTCCCATCCTGCTCTAGCGCGTCGTTATTCTGTTATCATGGTACCTNTGACTTATCAAAGTGGCGCGCTACTTGCAAACCATTAATTTCTTTCTCTGTTCTTCCTTTGTTTTCTATCTTTTTGTGTCGGAGTGGCGTGGCGGAGGCACCAATTGCCACCATATACCACGCCATCATACCAGTGAACATTGGGCCATAAGTTGGCATATAGAGGTGGCACAAGCCAGCGCCACGCCAGGACCTACGCCACTCTTGTGTGAAATAGGCCTAAAGTGGTGTGGAAAGACGTCCGCGTTTCATGATTAATAAGAAGGTAAATTGAGGTTATCTCCAAAACCGTTACACCTACGAATAAAAGTCATGAGATCTTTTTTGTAGGAAATCTTCTAAGTAACAAATTTGATTAATTGTATTTTTTCTGTAAACGTGACAGTTAATGAGATATTCACAAAAAAACGATTTTGATGACCTTTGACCCCGCGTAGTTCATTTTGCGGCACTCGGATCAATGGGGACTTTTGACATTTTGTTTAGAACCGCAATATCAAGGCCCATGCCAAAATTCAGCTTTCCCCTAATTTTTCCGAAGTTTAGACTTTTTTTGTCTAATTGCACTGGACTATGTTGATAATCTCCTGTATTAAGAGATTTCGCCATCTAAATTCTGTAAGGGAGAAAAGAAAAACTCTATGGAGGTATCAGTAATTCCAATCAGCATCAGCATCGACTTATTAGTTAGTTCTTTTAGACTTATTAGTATTATTGACTGTTGAATAACTCCAATGTTTTCAAGTATTCAAAACATTTTTCAGATGTCAATCCAGTCTGCTCAGGGTTTTTTATCCACGTTCGAATAGCCTTAACCGAAGAAACAGCATGTTGAAATGACGAAAAAAATAGCTTACGTTCGGACCAAACATTCACCATTCAGATAACATGATTTAACTGCGTAATCACGCTGTTAATCCGTCCAATGATCCATTTTAAACTAAAGGACAGATCGTTCGGATGATGATGAGCCGAAAATCTTCCGTTTCCATTTCACTGCCAGGCCCTGCATTAATAGATGTAAGACTCCTGTCCAGTGACAAAGCTTATTGAAATTACTAAAATACTTAAAAATAACAGTTGCATTCTTAGGTATTCAGATCTCGAGGCATTGCCACTTCAGACGCCTGAGAGGGTCAGGAATGGTTTGGGATGGCAGGATTTATGTGGAGGGACATTAAGTGGTGGAGAGAGAAATAGCTAGACCTCGGACAAATGGCATATTAAGGTCGTTTTGTAATATATGGTTGAATGCGTAAGGCGGCTTTCACACTGCGGGCGAGACCAAGCGTGACCGAGCGAGGCCGAACCGAGCGTTTTTTGTATTCACACTGCGCGCGATACCGAGCCGACGGGCCGATAATCTACTAGTTCCCGTACAACCGTATACAAGCGTTTTCAGCGAACGAAAACGCTCGGTCTCGCTCGGTGTTTAATTTGAATAGCCCCATGCTAATACATGTATTTGTTTCTCAAGGCGTCGCTCGGTCTCGCACGCAATGTGAAAGCCGCCTAATAGGGTGAATTTGCTATAGTATTTGAATCTTTGGCTGTTTTCGAATATTTAAAGTGAATAACTCAAAACTTTATTTGAAGGAAGGTTTTTAATCATTTATACAACATCCGAGGGATAGAAAGCCCTAGAAAGAGAAAGAGTTGAAGAGAAATTGCTAGTATTTCACCTAATGTTGTGGAATGAGAATGACCCAGGATTTTTGGATGAAGAGTAAAAAGGTTAGGTGTGGGCCAAAATGGTCTGCTTTATCTGTTTATGTGTATGTATAGTTTGCCCATAAAAGATCAGGTTTTTGGCAGAGAAGAGGGATTTATTTTGTGATTAAGTATTCTACGAGTCATGTACCAAAGCAATTTATCATCAGAGGTTTATCTGTCGTTATAGTAAGCAAACGGTCTAAAGTTATAGTCTGTTATGCAGCCTACAATTTCCTAGATAGTCTGTTAATATGTAAGATTGTCAGTAGGGTAGCGAGGCTGTTTCCCATCCTGCTCTAGCGCGTCGTTATTCTGTTATCATGGTACTTATAGTTTGTGGTAAGTGAGAGTCCAAAGTCGTCAGTGTTTTTCCCCTGTAAGGAGTAGTCACTGTCTATAACGAGTGTTGTATCATCAAGTCTGTAAAAGAAGGTCCATCTCGTCGTAAATCTTTGGTAGAGTTTTACAGTCAATTTTGTCAGTTAGTAGCCGTCCAAGAAAAAAAAAAAAAACAAAAAATNATTTAAAAAAAAAAAAAAATCCAAGCTAAGTATTCCTTGTAACAATAAATTATTTTTCTTATAATAATCACCATACATTTGTTAATTTAAGTTTTTAAATTTTAAAAAAATACCAGTTATAACTGAAGTTCTTAATTTTAAGACTTACACCAGTACCAGGTTCAGACAATATTCGCCTGGACTGTCCATCTTTAGCTTCACCGTTAAACATTATTATACATATAGAATAGTAATGAATTTCACGGGAAACTTTAAGCAATATTCATTTTGATGTCTTGTTAATGGAAATATTATGTAAAATGTACATGCAAATTATTATGTCTATTTTTTCTGCTGGGAAATACTCTAGGGTGGGACAAAAAAAGTATTATAGGTCATTGGTCAATGATCTAATGATATATCACTTAATTAAATTAGATTGATTGGTAAACATAATTAAATTTAAAAAAAAAGAAAAAACAAAGTAAAAGTGTGGTGTCCTTG
The DNA here is from genome assembly GCA_001010745.2 of Gerris buenoi. Classification (NCBI taxonomy): domain Eukaryota; kingdom Metazoa; phylum Arthropoda; class Insecta; order Hemiptera; family Gerridae; genus Gerris; species Gerris buenoi. The sequence goes on along the minus strand of KZ652530.1, from coordinate 59,270 downwards.
GACACCCAGTAAGAACGAAGTCCTTTACGCTTTTCATTAAATATAAATTATAAAATCACAATGCTAAGTTATACGACACTTACTCTAAGTTATACGTATATATGGTCCCCTCAGACTCCGCAAGAATATTAATCTTATATACATTACTACACAAAAACTTCTGCTTGTATCAGGTTGAATTTGATGTGTATAAATTTTTATTATAACCGTTACGTTAGAACTTAAGATATCGGTAAAACGTTGTTGTCTCTATTTTAAAGGTTTACGACCGCTTCAATAAATTTAGCTATCTTTAATACTTCATAGCGGTGTCGTTGTTGGTTTTACTAAAATAAAATATTAAAAAATGTGTTTTCCTCATTAAATAGATGTAGTAAGAATTATTTCCCGTCCTAAAATTTCAATTTTACATTTTAAGTTCACGTTTGTACGAGCGTTGTGCATAATAATAGGTAATAGGTGAAATAAAAATTATCACCGAATATCAACTAAATTGGTCATCTTTTACTCAAGCTAACGTCATTGGTAAATTACGATAGTCGGTTTTGTGACAGTCGTTTTTTCGGATTCACTCCCGGACTCCAGACTAAAAAAATTAAAATTATTTTTTGCTTCAAGATAAAACATAAAAAATGTTCCTCATTAAATAGATGTAGTAAGAATTATTTCCCGTCCTAAAATTTCAATTTTACATTTTAAGTTCACGTTTGCACGAGCGTTGTGCATAATAATAGGTAATAGGTGAAATAAAAATTATCACCGAATATCAACTAAATCGGTCATCGTTTACTCAAGCTAACGTCATTGGTAAATTACGATAGTCGGTTTTGTGACAGTCGTTTTTTCGGATTCACTCCCGGACTCCAGACTAAAAAAATTAAATTATTATTTATAATTTTGTTTTACAGATTATTATTATTTATTTTTTTAAAAATTCGCGAGATTATCTCTTATCTCTTAAATGATGCACTCTTTAGCAATATTCCTCAAATCCTCAATTTTATATGTAGAAGTTTATCGCTGCTTTGAAATATTGTCAAACAGTTGATTTTGAAAATGATAAAGCTGAGTTCTTTAAAGTTATGTTTTCTAAATCCGTTTCCAAACTCAGAGAAAAAGAATGGTGCTGACTAAATAGTAAGTAAATTGTTTTTTCTGTCAATTGAAAAAGTATAAGTTTTATAAAATATAGAAATAAACAAATAATATATTTAAACATAATTCTTATTTAAACATAAATAAAATACTTTTTACTTGCTCATATAAAGAGAAAGTATTGTGATGGCGCAAATATTCGATTTGAAAATTTGATGGCTTTACATGTTTCCAAAAAAGTGGTATTTACAAAATGTTTGTCTATCGTCTGTCGTCTTTTTGTGCAGACGCCTGGAGCCTATACTACTGGCCCGATTTTGACGAAAATCATAACCCGAGTCGAAATCGAGAAATTAATTTTAACCCCAAATTTGAGGGCGCCAACCCCCGAAAACTCTGAAAAAAAATCATTTCTCGAAAAGGGTTTCGACGATTTTGATTAAAAAATTCTAAAATGTAGTCCATACGAATCTAATAATATACTCGTATGCTGTTTTCCCTGGAAAAATCAAGTTCCTGAGAAAATAGATTAAACGTGGGGAGAGAAAGGCCGGGATCGACCCCGCCCAAGAGAAGTATTTTTTATGTTAAAGTTTGATGAAAAGGATCAATAATAATTAAATTTACCAACTAAAACTAATAAATTGAAAACATTGGGCTAAGTAATTATGATCTCGTGTATATGAGAAAGTTTTTCTGAGTTGTCACGGACCGATTTTTTTACGAGTGTTTTAATGTTGTTAAGTGATCATTTATCGTTGGAACTAACTTCATGTACGTGTATGTGAGCACAAATGACTAGTGATACCTGTGTAAAACCATTATCTCTGCAGTCTAGAGGTGTTATACCTTGGTAATGTGTTACATGATTTAGAGTTAGACCATGTGAAGTGTTAGTGCTTTATGTTGTTATTTCGTGCAGACCTACATTTTATTTTCCTTTAACATAGTTAGTGTGTAAGCCCAAAGAACAATCGTGGCTCAATTGCACAATATCTTATCCAAATTCTGCACATTTTTGAAAAACTCTTGACTCCATGAAAATCTTTTTTTTGGGATGAATTCCTGAAGATTTTCAAAATAAACCAAATATTGTTCATGAAAGCTAAAATAGGACTAAGCATGACAGGGAATTACTCGGAAAAAAGTACCGCTATATTAAGACATCTCATCATAAATATATTATAGTCATAAATAATCTATAAAAATTACCGATTAGGCGAAATGTTACAAGAAAAATCGAGTTTATAGTAAAGGGCAACGATTATTTATTGATATTAAAGGAATATAAGTTGCACAATTTTAGAATTATTAAATAGTTTCTATTCCATTAAACAGATAATGAATTAGGTATAACATTCATATAATACACTATGACTGTTATCATAATTAAATAAAAATTCTTCTTATAGAGTATTAATAGTATGGAAGTATTGTGAGTGGATATAAAAATTTTGTCTAGTGGTTTGCTACAGAGACTTATAATGTGATTAGAAGAGGAGTCTTTGATCTCAAAAATGGTTGCTTCGACCTCATCTCCTCCCTTCTTCGACCTTAAATACATGCCCTTATTCTTCTATCCTCTCAAAAGTCTAGCCTTTTAGTCAACTACTTCAGTATCATATTTTTCTGTATACAACTAGATCACCATTATTAAAAAAAAACTTACCACAATCTTGGAAATGATATCTAATATCTTATATATGATCAATAGTAATATTTGGACTTGGTTAAGTGTTAAGGAATCATATTTAATCAATATAAAACATATTAAGCCGTGGCCAATTATTTTATTATAGTTTTTCATTATAATTATCTTTAAAGAAATACTTCAGGGGCATAATTGACTACTAATATTGGTCATTAGTCCCGTGTTTGTCAGTCGGTCTTCATGCCACTCAATTTTTTGAGAAGAAATATATCTTAGACCATTTGCAAGATGTTAATGAATTTTGGATGGTACTCGTAAGTCAAACTTAGCTCATTGCTGGTTCCATATAAGTTTCAACCTTCTACGCCCATTTGATTCTCTTCCACATGGGCACAAATAAATATATATTGAGCTGAGCGAAGCGAAGCTCTAGTACTACATTTCACATACTCCTCTTGAACGGCTGAACCGATCCACATCAAATTCGGCACGGTCATAATGACCAACCACAGGAAGTTATAGATCTGAAATGGCCCAAATTGGTACATTGGTACACAAGGGTACGGGGTATACAAAAGTTAAAATAGTTTATTATGTATATCGTTAGAAAGCTCTTTAAGAGGCAATGTAGACAACATAGTATCTAGTCAGGACTTCAAAATCCAATTTTAAATATTTTATTGAGAAAACTAAACCAAGATAATATCGTCTGCTACGTAAGTTAAGCTAATGCTTCGAAAATCTTCATCAAATATTCAACTTCAATTCCTGCAATGTCAATGAATAAAATAAGTCAATTTAAGAGCCCGAGTTTGGAAAAGCTATGTCGGTAAAATGTTAATAAAACGTTTTATTTCTAATCTGTGATTGGAAGTTCAATAGTCAGTTAGAAAATTGGAAAAAAGTTCCTAAATTGAATAAAATATTTTCAGCAAAACCCTAACCGTAAGAATGGGGCCATGCTCCATACCCCTACTGAAATGAGTCATCAAGTCTGCTCTTTCGTTAGTTCATAACCTCACTTCATTCCTACTTTCATGAGCAAGACTCCTCAGTTATTATTTGTATAGCTTAACAATTGGCCTGTTTCTGAATGATGGTAGAACGACTAATTTGGGGGAGGGGGGTTCTGGAACTTTTTCTTTTCTTCTTCACGCACACATGATATTGATGTTTTATGCCTTCTTCCAAAACTAAAGCAATAAAAAAGGGTAGTCTTGATCATAATGAAGTGAGGCTATCGACTAAAGAAAGATCAGACTAGGCCACAATGTAGATATCACTACTTTCATAGACTGGCATTTTTGATGGGGGTCTGGAACTTGGCCCTTTTTTACGATTCAGTTAAATATCTAAACGCCTTTTTCCCCCTTTTTTTATTGCGAAAAACACAATTTTTGCGCATTGGAGAAATATGGTCTTCAGATTCAGCACATTAAAATATTTGATAATATTTTCATTCAGATGCTTTATTTGGAGAAATGGCTATAGTTACAGTCACCCAAATTTCAAGTTGCGGCCTTTTCTGCAAGTCAGTCAGTTATGAGTGAGTGAGTCAGTAACAAAAATGTAAACTATAAAACTCTCCCATGTTGATAAGGCTGAATATTTAGGGCTCAATTTTTAACAGTGTCCTAAGCTACTTACGCTTAATCTACGTTTAAATTTTCAAAAGCCAATCGAGAGATAAAGCAGAGATATGAGGGTGAGAAAAAACTGGGTTAATTGGTTTAAGATATAACTGCATGCTTACTGGAACTTGGCAAGGAACTTTGGCAGCTCTAACAGTCGGTTTACCACTCGAAGGCTTTAGTTTGCTTTATAATCGATATGGTGATCCCAAGAAAACATTCAGACAAAGTAAACCCCAAAAATATTTTAACAAATTTAATGTCTATTGTTTCATTCAATATGAAGAGAGGATAGGTTAGGACAGCAGGATCAATGCTGGATGCTGATATTATATAAATAGACTGAAGAAAAATGGATCTTGGTAGTGTAAACCCAACTTGTTCACTTTTGTCTCTTCAACTTAATTTTGGACCAGTAAATTTTTTTGAACCAGTTTTGAATATATTGAAGGTGCTCGAGAAACTCGGAGGCATAGTTGGACTCTGGATTTACCGAAAGGACTGCTTTGTCATCAGCAAAAGTGGATATGAATGTGGAAGGATGTTCTGGAATGTCAGCTATATAAATAGAGTTATATTCAATTACTCTATTAAATAATCTTTGATTCATGCCGCTGAAAATCCCTCGGCAAAGGATTATTATGGATGTCAACTAGTATGTTAAGGAAAATTTGACTGGATAAAATGATTAGCATATTATAATGTTAAAAGTAAAATTAAACCTTCTATTACTCTATTAGGATATTAAAAGTAGCAGAAGATTCTATAATGGAAAACATTCTAGTATTGTATAAACATAAGGAATCAAGGTCAAACACAAGCTAAAGAGGGAGAATCTTTACTTAGGATAAAGTTGACACAAAGCAAGTATTATAATTATGTCCGGTTCAAAGGTAAATATCTTGATTTGTCCTAACCTACACTAGTAGAAAAATTATACACGCTTGAATAATTATTGTTAAAATATATAATGGAATATTACAAGTTACTTTTATTTACCAGACGGCTTTATTTAATTTACAGTTGTATACATAAAGGTTGTAATAATTATTTCATACTCAAATATTCTGCTGTTAATTTAAAAAAATATATATATTTGGAGTAGAAATAAGACAGAGGTTTAAATCTTACTCAAGCCAGCTCTGTTTAATAAAGTTAGATATTGTTGAAAAACTTATTATTATATGGTTGAAAAGTGATTCCACTATTCTACATGTTTTAGCGAATTTTCAAAGAAAATTAAGCTATTGCAATGGCTTCAACATTTTTGTATTGAGAATTTTTGAAAATTTTCTCCACGGAAATCCGTTTCAGACCATTGTGAATCGATTCCTAAAATTAAACACTTTTTTATGCATGTATGTTAATATGTATGTATATATTTTATATATATGCCAAGGGATGTGGCACATCCCTTGGCGTCTCTCACTAATACTAATTGTATACCTATTGCAGTGTGCATAATCACGGTAGTACATTGTTGATGTGTTTTGCCAGCCAAGCAAGAATGGCGGTGTGAGAGCACGTTCGTCTCTGATAAGCCCTATAGCTGATCTTCTTGATCCAGTATAGCATAGGTCCAGAGTTGGGTGGGCATCGTGGGCCCCTGATGAGTCGGTAGCGACGAAACGATGCAGGACATGGCGTAATGCCAAGCCAACATCTCTGTGACGATTGTCTGGTGTTGGAACAGTTCCTATGTGTCACGCTCGCATGGCACATCCCTTGGTGCCTCTCACTAACACTAATTGTATACATAAATAAATCTTTGACATTCATTAATCGTCTCACCAAAAGAGTTGCTAATCTATATTATGTATAAATGAAAGTCAATGTATGTGTTTTAGTCCTACCTCGATAAAAATTTCCGCACTAGACCTTCAAAGCAAGGATAATCACTGTCTACAAGAATTTTCGGAATTAAAATTTTGGGGTACAGGGTCAAAGTAATGAATATACCCTTCATGATGCATATCGTTTAAAAGCTCTTTATGAGTACAGAAATCGGTACTTCTTTAGATTGTTACTCCCCTATGATTTTATCAAGGGATTAACAATCTAAAGAAGTGCCCAGAAATTACTGCTATGTACAGTTGTACAGTTTTGTCATATTTTCATTTAGGACGGGGGTACATTTGTGATATTTGCAAATTATCTTATCAAAGAGGAAGAGGGTATTGAAATAAGTGGGAGGGATAGAATCTAGATATTCTGGCTTGTTCTGAGAGCACGGCAGTGCCCCCGCCAAGTCAAGTAAAGTAATTAAAATGTTTCTTGATGGTAGTTTATAAACTTATCAAATTAAAATAACGCTCAGTAGCGAAACACGGGTATTCAGATAGTACTTTCAATAAACATGGCATGAAGCCAACTAATAAAATAAAAATAAATATTTCTAGCAAAACTAAAGATAAAGTACCAAAAGAAAATAAAGAAAATCGGTTTCGTGTAAATGATTCCTTGNAAGTTGTATTAATTATTAGTTGTATTAAATTTTAAAAAATGGGCAAGCCCCATTAAAAAAAAAGTATTAAGTGTAGAAATAAGAAAGAGAAATATTTTTGACTGAGGTTTAAATCTTACTCAAGTTAGCTTTGTTCAATTAAGTTACTTATAGTTACAAATTTATTTTTTTTATGCTAGATAAAAGTGATTCCACTGTTTCGTTCATAAAAATATTTTTAATGTCAACACGGAGAAGTAAGACTTTAAACTAGTATCTTCTGTTTCTGAAATAAGTTCAGTCGATATTACTCGAAAATGACTTGATTTCCAATTAAAGCATTCTCCTTAGTTGTGGTTCAAAAAGTGTTTCCAACCTTACGCTGTAAGGTACAAATGTATTTTGACTAGTTCACCAAACTACCATAAAATTATTATACATGAGAAATTGTAATAAAGGTAATAGGGTTTGTTCTAATAAAGGTAATATTTTATTTTATGCTTATGCAGGTATGATAATGTGGTTGGTTCACTTTGATCCTAGCATTGCTACAACCTACAAATGAACCTGAATTTAAATAATGTATATTGTGCATTCAATCTCTAGTGAATTTGTTATTTAATATTAATTTAGTCTGAGTCTGAGGAGACCCACTTGGAGTAACAATTGCAATTAATTGTTGGTGCTTTAACTACTGGGACCGCTAAACAAAGATTGATTATATTTATATCTAAATAAAAAATTGCAAGATAAAAAGAACTTTTTATATTCTACGTTTTTAAATTTTCTTAACCCTTTAAGGCTTTCTGGTACATAACGTGTACCACCTCTAGGACCCCAATTCCCAAACAAAAAATTGTACAAATTTTGACAGCAGTGTTGCCCATCTGACAAATGACATCATAAAATAGAATAAAAATCTAAATTAAGATCTTTTTCATTCATGTGGGTAAAAATAAAAGCAAAAAATAGCTGGTACAAATGTTGTACCACAAGGCCACTGGAGATAAAAATTNCATTAAAATAATGCATTGTCATCGTGTTCTGAGCTGTTCTGAAAGTTTCAAATGTCTAGCTACTCGGGATGTTAGTTAAAATTCGATTGCAAGATTTGTACCAGACAAACAAACAAACAAACAAGAAACCAAGTTAATAAAATCGTAGTAAATAAATAGATTCATTGTCAACTCTCGGACAGAGTAGTTTACACAACACGCACGCGTGGGTGTGTATATTATAATGATCAATAATAGTGGGGATGAAGACTGCAAAAGAGGCACTTAAATTAAATATATCAAATCCACATTAGCTCATATATACTAATAATTATTAGCACTTTTGATAGCACATATAAGAGATTCAATATCAAAAACAAATAATAATTTTAAACTAAATTAAACTCAAATAGAAGGTCATTTAAATGAAGGTTTATACAATGTTAAGCGCCAATTACAAAGAAGGTCCAAAAAGCAGTGTCGCCAACCTGACTGTCAACCAAGTGTCAACAACTTTACTACATTAGCCATTCAGTTTTAACTATTTATAAATTAATTAAGTTGGCAATCCTTCTTTTTCTCCATGGTTTTACTTTTTCTTCCAACTTTAACTTTTTCTTCCAACTTTAACTTTTTCTCCCCACTTTTACTTTTTCTCCCAATTGAAGATAAATATATTTTTTCTACAATAGATTATTATAACCAAAACATAGAAAAATAAAATATCTATATAAAATAGTCTGTTCTGATAATTAGTTTTTTATTGTTTTGAATACCGTAAAATTAGTAACTTCATATTTTAGTAGTTTTAAGAAAAAGGAAATATAAGAATTATTAAATTGAAATTATTATAAACCTAATAAAAAAAAGAAGTCGATGTAGCCCATAAATATAAATAAAACTTTTTTTTTTTTTTAGAAAACAAAAACAAATAAAATATAAAAAAAAAAAACCATAAAATAAAAAAGCTATATAAAACAATGTATGAAATGTTTATTTCATTTCTTTATTTTATAATTTCTCTTGATCGAATAACCTTGAAACGATTCTAGTTGAACGATTACATTAATACAAGTTCCTTTGTGAACAACATGCCTTTTGTTGAAAAGACTTATTTATTTTTTCTATCATAAAAATTTAATATTTCTGGAAATATACATTTATATACTTCACCCTGCAGTGTTTAAGTGAAATAAAGTCAAATTACGTCAAGGGTCCCGCATACCCAAATTTTAAATTTATTAAAAACAATGTAAATACATTTTTTACGATCTAATTAAAAAGCTTTTATTAGGTTTTGAAGTTATTTCATTATTTATTTGATTTTGTAAGAATACATTTGAAAAATGATATTCTATATCTCTGATATTCTATGATCTTGTTCAAATACAAATGATATTCTATGATATTGTTTTTTAACAAGATAATTACAATGGCTACACCTATGTTTAACTGGCTTTAACTAGGTAAAATTGGTGAAACTAAGCTAGAACTAGGGGTAGTATTTTTATTAATTATGCTACCCGGAAGGATATCGAACCTTAACCTTAACTACGATTATCTATTTTCATAATCGATATTCCTCTAAATTTAACAATTTTTTTATCGACACAATATCATCGGGCCCGTTTTTAAGGAAATATTAAATTCTTGCCATTTATTTTTCTAATGTGTGACAGCGTCTTATTAATATATGGGTGTAGTTTCCAAACCAAATTGTTAAAATACAATTATTTTGTTTTGATTATTGAATGCACCCTCTATTATAACTAAATTAATTTATGGTTTGAACAATTTACTACACATTAAAAATCGGTAAAATAGAGCTTCCATTCTGGGTAAATTAGGATTTCACTAATTGTTACAAAACTTAAATTGGGGGTGAACTAGATAAATCGACACAGTTTAAATTTGTAATTTAAAGATCTGGAATAGAGTAGATCAAATAAAAATATTCCTCTATGAAAGATTGACATAGTTAAGCTGTATTAGCTGAAGTACCCGGCGTTGCCCGGGAGTTTAAAAAATCAAAATATTTCTAAAAGAAAAAAAATGTATATAGAAAATTGTTATTTTGTCAGAAAAAATAATGTTAAAATTATGTATATTGTACGTCAATAGCCAAAGGACACAGACAATTATTATAATTACTACTATCCTGTTTGAGTTGCATCATAGTCCTAGTCGTAATTTGATGCAGAAATTTATGCAGAACTTTGCCATTCCCTTATCACCTTTAAAATTTTNTGTACTCTTAAAGAGCTTTTCAGCGATATGCAACATGAAGGGTATTCATAACTCCGACCCCGTTTTTTTTTACTTGTACCCCGTACCCCTGTGTACCAAAATGTTAATTTCGAAAATTCACGTAGACCTTGATTTTCCCCTTGCTTTAGTCGAGTGTGCAAATTTTCATCGAGATAGGACTAAAACTGTAGATTTGTATAAGGAGCATACACACATATCTTGACTGTTAATACATATGGCCGCCATCTTGAATCAAAATGCCCGATTAGTAAACTATTTATCAAAAGTTACTTATTTCATATAAAGGAGCTAACTTCTAAGTTTAAGGTTCTAGTGCAATTGGTTCCGAAGATATTGTCTTGTCGAATTTTGTATATAAATGGCCGCCACCTTGAATCAAGAAGGCGGATTTTAAAGAAATTTCTTAGCGAGCACCTAGGAGGTATGAGAAACACACCTACAAAATGTTATGGTCATAGGTCAAGTGCAAGTGGTTTCAGAGATATCGTGGTGTGTCAGTGAGTGAGTGATATTTGGATTTTATGTATATAGATTACTAGAGTTACAGAAGTAATATTAATTTAAAATTCTGTTATTCATTTTAAATTTCATATTTATTTATTGCCAGTATTGGTTGTCTTGTTACAATATATATATACACACGAAATATTAATTTTGGAATGTAGCTTTAATGTTATTAAAACCACTTATAATATTTATCATAGTATAATCTTTTACCTCATTCATTTACCTTGAAATTCAAAGAGCTATACAAGATAAAAATGTAGAATGTTTTAACGAAAAATCAAATCTTAATAACTCTGCTCTNGCATGAAAACAAACTTCCCTTTACATTGGCGATCCGTAAGTTTCATTAATTTATCTCAAAACGTTCAAAAGTAAAGAGGGCGGGGGGGACTTTTGGACCTCCCTATATTAACCTATTCAAAAATTGCATTTATTTTTGCATTTATATTTCGAAATATACCCAAAAATTTACCTCCCCCCTCCCAATCCCGATAATGGCTAGTCCTAATATTATGAAATAATTTATGCCAAAACCTTGTAGCGGGAGAATGAAAATTTTCGGGAAAAATTAATTTGCCTAATCAGGTGCTACTATTGACAACCCATCTAAAGTATGACTAATTCACTTTTTGTTAAAAAACATTTGTTTATTTTGTGAATGAAAAAACTTTCTATATCAATTCAAAAGTCGATATTTTAAAAATGGTGGCAGATATTGAGTTCACTAATTTATCATCGAATATCAGCCAATTCGGCGAAATAGTACTGCAATTATTTTTCAATCAATTTTAAAAGTGTATATTTTTAAAAAGACGGCAGCTAGCAAAATGAAATTCAGTAAAACTTTTGTAGTTTGGAGAGGAATAAGTGGTGCAAATTTCAGCGCAATTAGAAAATATTTCGATATCTTAAAAAAAATCGAAATTTTTGCTCTCAGAAAAATGGGATAATGATCATCAATTTATCATTTTTCCTGGCAGCAACACTGAATGCGAGAAATGATTTTTGCACTATGTTTCAACTCTCAAGCTTAATAACTGTTGGTGCCACACACAGATGAAGGAAGACCACTCATACCGTCTTGAAAACTCCAAAAACGGAGTATTCCATTAAAATCTGGGTTTAGGCTTTTTCGACTGAAATAAATAATTTTCTTATAGAGGTAAGGAAAAAAAGAAAAAAAATCGGTCCGACACAACTCAGACAAACTTTCTCAAACACGCGAGTTAATAATTACTTAGCCCAGTGTTTTCCATTTACTAATTTTCATATGTAAATTTAATTATTTTTGAACATTTCATCAAAATTTATCATAAAAATAACTTCTCCTGGGCGAAGAATCGAACCCGGGCTCTCTCCGTCCGCGTTTTAAGCTTTTTTCTCAGGAACTAGATTTTTCCCGAGGAAACGGCTTATATCATTAGATTCGTATTTAAATGGACTATATTTTAGAATTATTTAATCAAAATCGTCGGAATCGTTATCGAGAAATATTTTTTTCCACGTTTTTTCGGAGTTTTTGGGGGGTGTGCCCCCAAATTTAGAGCTAAAATTAATTTCTCGATTTCGCCTTGGGGTATGATTTTTCCAAAGATGCATGCCAAATTTCGTCAAATTGGCATGTAGTTTAGGCTCCAGGCGTCTGCACAGACAAACGACAGACGACTGATAGACATTTTTAAAAACCACTTTTTTGGACTCAGGGGGCCTCAAAACGTATAAATACATCAAAATCTCAAAATCGAATTTTCGCGCCATCACAATACTTTCTCTTTATATNAAATATCTATTTATTTAAGTCTTTCGCCAAAGAAGTAAGCTTTAACTTAAATATGTTTGGTTTGTAAAATTAGTTTAATTTTAATAAACATACTTTTGCCCTTTTTCTGAAATGAACTTAATAAGCAGGGATTTAGAAAGGCTTAGATTAAATAGCTTAATATATTAGTAAAATTAAAGTACCTAATGGTATGATTTTTTTTCGTCTTCTTTCTACCTGTTCATAAATTATCTTTTTAATTAAATCTTGTCACATAAAGATTAACATAGTGACCAAAATATTGTTTAATATGGTTCTTTCTTAAAAAAACCAAAAAAAAAACCAGAAGTTTATTAAGTTAATGAACCAATGAAAATATAGTGTTAAATACATAAATATTATCTTTGCAACCAACGTGGCTTGCTACATTTATTTATCATTAATTTTTTTTTTTCAGAGATTCTTTTTTAACAAGGTCTCTACAGAGCTTTAAAGCAGTCACCATCCTTATAGAAATAAGCCTAAATTAATAAAAAGCTACTGAGAAAAATCTTGCCTTCACGTTTTTTATTGTTACAAAAATCAGGGGAATTTTCGTAACAATATCATTTCTTACAAGGATGTAGAAGAAATAGTATGATTTTTCTTTCTGCAGGTTGTTTTTGTTCAGGTTTTAAAACTTTTATTCTTTTTCATGAATCTTTTTTTTCTTTTTTTTAATTATTTACTTTTACATAACAGCATTAATTAAGAAAATGACTCGTCTTAATTTATTATTTCATCTTTTACTTTTAATTTTTCTCAAATGTCTAAGATATTATTAATTTTTTTAATCCTTTCCCTAAAGAACTTTTACAAAAATTAATTAAAAAAAAGTATAAACTTAAAAGAAGGATCTACATTTGTTCACTACAATTTGTTGTGTACTGTGCTTTGAAATAAAATGTAACAATTCTCTCTATATCTGTCTCTTAATAGTTAAATTTTTGATCTTCAAAAAAGCTATAATAATATTACAAATATTATAGTTTAAGGCTACGAAAGGCATAGCAGTTGCTGAAAGTAAGGAAGAATGGGAGATAAGTTAGATTATAACTGTTGTAATATGATTGGAATAAACTGTTTTACATTAATCATTGTTTTGATTGCTTTATACAAATTTTATGGACATTTTATTTATTCCTATATATTCTGAGCTTACAGAAAGTTATAGAAGCAACTTTGCGGACCACTATAACTTAATACTTAAAAAAAAGTATCACCTCACAGGGAATCGAAACAAGACCAAACAACCACAAATTAAATGCCTATAGGACCACGTCCAATTATAGAATAAGGGTAAGCTATGTGCCACACTAATTGACTGACTATTTTAAATGGTATCTGTTTTAATTTTAAATAACAAAACACTTTTTACTACTTTCAATCGAATTTGATACTCACCAAAGGTGGGTGCAAAATATAACAGATGTAAAAGAAGATGGAAAAGGTCTTAATTTATTAATTATTTATTCAAATAAAACAGTTTCTACCGTCAGAGAGTAAACAACCAAACGACCATACACTAAAATGTGAAGAGTTTCGTTCCTAACCCGCGGGTTTGTTCAATGGGCCCACCTAAGTGTCCTGCGTCTCAGGGTGTAAAAGNTTACAAAACTTAAATTGGGGGTGAACTAGATAAATCGACACAGTTTAAATTTGTAATTTAAAGATCTGGAATAGAGTAGATCAAATAAAAATATTCCTCTATGAAAGATTGACATAGTTAAGCTGTATTAGCTGAAGTACCCGGCGTTGCCCGGGAGTTTAAAAAATCAAAATATTTCTAAAAGAAAAAAAATGTATATAGAAAATTGTTATTTTGTCAGAAAAAATAATGTTAAAATTATGTATATTGTACGTCAATAGCCAAAGGACACAGACAATTATTATAATTACTACTATCCTGTTTGAGTTGCATCATAGTCCTAGTCGTAATTTGATGCAGAAATTTATGCAGAACTTTGCCATTCCCTTATCACCTTTAAAATTTTCAAATTCTAAGCCTGTTTTCCTTTCTCTCCGCATTCAGTATAAGTTGATAGTCGGAAAAAAGCATGGTTGTGAGTAGCTTTTTCTAAAATTTACATCGGTTAAACATATCATTTTACATATACATAACACAACATCATAATATTTCACATCATAACATTTTATATCGGTTTTCCATCGGTTTGCAAGTAGTAGCTGCCGTGTAGCAAATACGTTCCATGAGTTTCTTTTCCTCTTTTCTTCGGGTGGGGTAATTATGATTACCACAGCAGCAGCTAGTTAATTTATTCCTCACCAACATTATCTATTGACTTTATACAAAGGTTTTTCTACTCTGAACTCGATAAATTCTTTTCTGAGGCTTACCTAATTAGTTT
>KZ652530.1:30592-44349 GCA_001010745.2 Gerris buenoi | reverse complement strand
AAATAAATTAAATAAATAAATAATAATAATAAATCAATTAATCAATAATAGGCCAGTCAAATAAGGCTTTTTCGGGGAATTAATGTCCAGAAAGCTGGAAATCGTTTTAATACCTTCATTTGGTTAAATAAAATAAAAAAAGAAGGGAAAACAAACTTAGTTTCTGCAGCCAAAGTTCGTCTGAAGTTTTTCTTATATGTATTTTGAGGGGTGAGGAAGAGGTCATAATATGACTGTCCATTAGGAAGCAAACTGAAAATTATCTTTCATTCCAGAGGTTGGACCGCAGGGAAATGTGATATAAGCCTTTGCAACCACTGAAATACAGAAACATGAACAGTCTAAGCCAGTCGGGAATGAACTAATAACAGGGTGTTTTCACACTAATTTCACGCCCAAGTTGAATCAATTTGCAAATTCAAACTTCTATTGAAATGACAACGTTGTTAATCAATGTTTCTGTGGACCATTAAAGATTAATTGTCTAAAGAGATCGAAGATACACTGCAAAGTAATACATAAACATAGACAACTCCTGAATTAATTAATCGCATTTCATTACTCATTACGACAAATCCAATGATTATTCATGTAATGCAAACTTATAAATTTTAAAATATGAATGACCAATATGGTTTCATTTTGATCTTATGAAAACATACTGCTTTTTAAATTCCCTAATAATTCAATTTTGAACACTTCCTTTGACATAATTACAGGCATTTACTATTGTAAATATATTGATTCATTTTAGTGACAAAATAGTTAAATTTAAATCCTTATAAATAAAATTAAATTTTAATAAAAGTCAAATTACAAAGAGAACAATCAGTATTGTAAACAATACTGATACAAGTACTCCATAAAAAATTATCATGTATACTGTTGAGAAAAATCTTGCCTTCACGTTTTTTATTGTTACAAAAATCAGGGGAATTTTCGTAACAATATCATTTCTTACAAGGATGTAGAAGAAATAGTATGATTTTTCTTTCTGCAGGTTGTTTTTGTTCAGGTTTTAAAACTTTTATTCTTTTTCATGAATCTTTTTTTTCTTTTTTTTAATTATTTACTTTTACATAACAGCATTAATTAAGAAAATGACTCGTCTTAATTTATTATTTCATCTTTTACTTTTAATTTTTCTCAAATGTCTAAGATATTATTAATTTTTTTAATCCTTTCCCTAAAGAACTTTTACAAAAATTAATTAAAAAAAAGTATAAACTTAAAAGAAGGATCTACATTTGTTCACTACAATTTGTTGTGTACTGTGCTTTGAAATAAAATGTAACAATTCTCTCTATATCTGTCTCTTAATAGTTAAATTTTTGATCTTCAAAAAAGCTATAATAATATTACAAATATTATAGTTTAAGGCTACGAAAGGCATAGCAGTTGCTGAAAGTAAGGAAGAATGGGAGATAAGTTAGATTATAACTGTTGTAATATGATTGGAATAAACTGTTTTACATTAATCATTGTTTTGATTGCTTTATACAAATTTTATGGACATTTTATTTATTCCTATATATTCTGAGCTTACAGAAAGTTATAGAAGCAACTTTGCGGACCACTATAACTTAATACTTAAAAAAAAGTATCACCTCACAGGGAATCGAAACAAGACCAAACAACCACAAATTAAATGCCTATAGGACCACGTCCAATTATAGAATAAGGGTAAGCTATGTGCCACACTAATTGACTGACTATTTTAAATGGTATCTGTTTTAATTTTAAATAACAAAACACTTTTTACTACTTTCAATCGAATTTGATACTCACCAAAGGTGGGTGCAAAATATAACAGATGTAAAAGAAGATGGAAAAGGTCTTAATTTATTAATTATTTATTCAAATAAAACANGGGGGGGGGGGGGGGAACAATAATAGCATAAGAATATGGTTTTTATATTCTCATTAATATTTGAATTTCCTTTACAAAATGAGCGGCGTCACCTTCAAACCTCTAATGAAGGTACTAAGCGAAGGTGCGTTTGTTAATAAAATTGGAAAAACGCTAGCTTAAGTAAAAATGAGAAGTGTAAGATCACCTGAGGGTATACTTTAAACCTCAGTACTAACTTGAAGTACACTTTGACAACTTTGTCTCAAGCTAACCCCAACATTCTCATCAGCCCTCAACTCTAATAAAGGTATTTCACCCAAAAACAAAAATCTACGTTTCAAACCCTAGTGTCTCAAAAATCAATTGAATATAGATAGAGCGAGGATAGAAAGTGACGTACAATATTATCACGATAAATTCATAGCTAAATGGAATCAAAATTACTTATTTTAAAATATGCTGAACTTTAAACGGGAATGAAATTGTATTGATTACGAGTTAAGCCATTTAAGAAGCCTGCAGTTTATAACTTGGAAAAGACTATAAAAACATAAGTTCACTTAAATGTTCTTTATAATTTTTTGTCGGAGCTCAAAAAATGATAAAGCATGTTTTCAGCCAAAATAATTAGTTGTCAACTGAATCGATTTCGAATACATTTGGTACTATATTTTCAGTAACGTCTTATCCGAAATGAATTATAGCTCTTTTTTGGCTAGCAAATAACTGTTAGAGAAATTTCTTTCTCAAAAAAATGTCGAAATTATGATAACAAATATATTATGAAGTCCATTTAAATACCAATTTAACCATGTAAGTTGCTATCCCGGGAAAAATCTATTTTACTAGGTATTTAATAAAAATAAACATCAAAACATAAATATTATCTTATTTTTAGCCTAATGAAATTATTTGTCTTTTATATAATGATTGTTGGAACTGACACGTGACATCATAGATGACAAGAATTGAATTTTATTGTTTTGTGTGATTAAAAAAGTGTTATAAAATCATTTATTACTAATAGTTTGTCTCAATCCTATTAATGTTTATTTCAATAATAGCTTTAGGGTGAGATGAGGGTTCACATCTCCAAATTAAAGGTTAAATTAATTTCTAGTTCTTTTCTGAAGTATAAACCTCCAAAAACTGTGTGTTCATTAAAATTGAATTAATAGTTCTACCTATATGAGTTTTTTACCATTATGTAATGAAATTATAAAATTATATATCATATTTTAATTAAATAGTAAATAGTTTTAAAATAAAATGTTTATAAGCTCAAATTATTGAAAAAAGATGTACTGAAGCAAGAAGTTTAGTAGAGTCTTAAGGACCACGTCCCGTTCATATCTCAGTCAAAAGTAACCTAATATAACTTTTGAAGAGAAGGCCAAACACTTAAACTAAGTGGTTTGGGTGAATAAGACGATCAACCTTAAACCATAAATAGTATAGTTTGGAAATTTATACTCATGACGCAAAGATCTTTGGTGAGAAACTTCCTTTCTCTAGAATTTGAGGATCCCTTCTTATCTCTCACGTATTCTCCAGATTAAACTCGAATAGACACCTTCATGTCGCCTTTATGACACCTTTAAGAATTGATCCCATTTGAAACTATGTTCATAAGGATACTTGAAAAATATTTGATTTATTTAACATATTGTATGAGAGTATGCATTAGTTAAAGAACTAAAATAAAGATAAGTACAAATTTAATAATTATTTTTGAAAGTGAAGAAGTAAAATGGCAAGGTAAACTCTGCTTTAGCTGCTGTTTAAACGAGAAAAAAAAGTTTTAATTTATAAAAGCTTTAAATTCTTTTTTAATTGAGATAATGTTTAAAATGATTCATTATAATTATAACGGGTTATTTTTAATTAGTCATATAATCAAGAAACTTGTGATTCTTATCCAATTTATATGGGTCCATCTGTAGACTACTTCTGACAAAGGACCAGCTTTTATTAAAATAGGACAAATGGTTTTTAAGATTTCAGGTTGATTTTAAGATCCACGGATCACCAGATACATACAAAATAAAAAAATATTCTCTGATATCTGAAACTCACTTCTCTATGGCAATTATAAATTTGGAGGTAAAAAAATATTTGTGTTGAAGAATGATAAAATTTCTTCCGTAGCGTGGACTACACACTGGGCAAATCTCCTCTTCACACTTCACAGCCACCATAAGGCCATACATATTCTATATTTATATAATTCTTACTTTGTTTATAACTTCATTATTATTCATTATAATTACTCACTGCACTAGCCCATTATTTTTTAATAAGATAAATTAATTATTATTTATTTTACATTTTATTAATAATTATTATCCGTTGAAGAGTATCTTTATAATTTATTACGTTTAATTCCTTTATTAAAATTGAGTCAAACAATTGGCTATGAGGTTCGAATTATTTTTTATTTCCTTAATATCCAAGGTAATTTTTAATCATCTTCTTGGTGAAGGATTTGGTTAATTGGTGCACGCTTTTCAGAGTGGTTTCCCAGTTGCTTGGAAACCCTGAGGTAAAAGTTAATCATACATTAAGTAAAGAATTTACTTATCATTACTCGATACCTCTGAGAACAATAAAAATATGTGTGGGGTCGCGGGACACCCGGTAGGAACGAAGTTCCTTACATTTTTCATTAAATATAAATGATAAAATCACACTGCTAAGTACGGATACGTTGATAACTACTTATACATGGCGGAGTTAGAAAAGAGACAAAATTAAAAGTTACTAACTGTTTGTACATAGCGGAGTTAAGGCAAAATTAAAAGAAAAGTATTATTTGTATCATTAAAGCAAGCATCTTACAATAAATATGCATTGAATAAAAGAAAAAAAATAGTTAAAGAGTATGATTGTTAAAGAATATTAGATTGAAATAAGTGAGATTTGACATATATGTAACAAAAATAAACAAAACAAGTCAAGCAACAGGCTTCCTTAATAACACTTTTCCCGTCTTAACATTTTTGAAGCTTACGTTTACGCGAGCGTTGCGCTTGAACGCTTGGGTGGATAACGTTTTCCAACGAACTTAGCCTGGGCATTGGTAAAATGAACATGTGTACCAAATTTCAACTAACTCGGTAAACTTTTAAACAAGTTATTGTCATCGGTAGATTTCGTGACGGATTTTGCCTGACGGTGATTTTGGTCGTTTTTTCGGATTCACTCCCGGGCTCCAGAATGTCCATAAGGAACTTCGTTCCAAAAAAAAACCACTTTAAATAAATGATTAACTAAAAACAAATTTACACTAAATACTAGCATGACTAAACCGATGATGGTATGAATCCAGCATAAGTGTTATGTTAAAACTAGTATTTCTGCTTTCGAACTTAACGAAGGTTACGGGAGATATGTGATCGTTTTGAAGAACGAAAACATTTTATAAGTCAGATTTTAAAAATTCCGAATCAGAAATCCGTTTAGACATAAGGGAAAATTTTTGGTCCGTCTGTCCGTCTGTTCACAATCTATGTGTTCGTTTTGGCACTCTTTTACTTTGTTACCCACCATTTATTTTTTTATTTTTTTATTTATTATAAATCCAAGTGAACTATTCTTTTGTTCAAAATTTATTGGATTAAAGGTTACTTTGCCGTACTAGATAGTTAGACTAACGGATATTGTCATTTTCATTTACAGAAGTGTGATATTCCTTTGTCCCAAGGAAATATTTGAACATTTCCCATTTAAGATTGTCAATTAATTTTAAAAAAATGTCAAACACAATAATGTAAACAAACGGTGAATAACCAAGTAAAATCTTGCCACATCCGACCTAATTTACTTTTTTTTCCCACTTTAGGGTGGGTAACAAAGTAAAAGAGTACCTTCGTTTTTAATAAAATTTAGGTTGTAGGTCATAATTAGTCCTTGTTGGATTATGAAATGTTTGCACCCATTACTTTTCCTTCCACATGAGCTAGAATTACTTTCTTTATTAACACCTATTTTTTTTTACAAGTACTTCAACAGATTTTAAAGAGATTTGGATGGTTTGTCCGATAATTGCGTTTGCGCACATTCAATTTCGCTAAACATGTATGTTCCTTCATTCGATAAAAGGAGGGAAAAAATTAAATATATATGAGGCAATACAGGTTTGTTAATGTGAAATAACATTTAAGTAAATCAAAGAACGCGTGGGAGCTACATGCCACAACAATTGGCAAACTATTTTTAAATCTATCAAGATTATTTTGATTCTTTACATGGCCAAAAATGCCAATTTAGTAAATTTAATAATATTGTTAAAAATAATCTTGGGCTATCTACAGGCTTCTTTCGACAAACCATCCCCTTTTTTCAGATGATTACGAGTACTATTAAATTCAAAACAATGTTGACTAATAAACGTATAAAATCATTAAACTATCAAAACAGGACGATAAAACAGGCTAGAAAGTTACCACACTAATTGGCAGAGTATTTAGTTTTTACTTATTATTAGATTTTTCTTATTACTTTTTATCCCGTAAATAGCAATGTTTTTTAGTCACACATGAAGGGTGCAAGGAAGCTTTAAGACATGATAATAACTGGGAAGGCGAAATTTCATTAAACTCCTTAAATGGTAAACAACAAGATCTTAAACATTAAGATATTTACACTGATTTTGAGAGAGTTTGAAGTAAGTCCAAGATGATGGTCAATCTTCAAATAAACCCTAAATTAACCCATCGATTTAGCTTTTAGTAAACTTTAATTGTTAATTTAGGTAAGAATTTTTTCTGGGTTCGATTTTTTTTTTTTTTTTTACTTCAATATTCAATATCATATGCGATTTTTGTTATAAAAGAATGTACTGTTGACTTATCGTAATTATATTTCGCTGATTTATAAGAAAAGCTTATTCCTTGAGGAGATGTTAAAAAAACGCTATTAAAAAAAAAAGAAATGTTAGCCCCTGAGGTGTGTGTAAACAAACGTGTTTCGACATGACTTCGTTCTTACATTGAAAATGCCGTTTTAATCTCGATTATTCGGTACACAGATCTTTTATCTGTAGTAGAAAAGAAAACTTCAGGTGAAGAATACTATTGACAGAGCATTGCGAATCTAGATGGGATTGGCTTAGACAAATGTTTAGATACCTGCTCACCGCAATAACTCAAGGGTAGGGCATGTGACCCTTTGGGGACATCACAGGAGCCCTTTGGCTTTCCTGTTCTTTGTCCTGGCACCTATTCAATCTTAGTAGACACCTTGCACTTAGAGAGAAGGTTTGATTGCTCCCTAGCGAGGATTTCACCGAAGTAACCCTTAATTTGTTCTTCAGCTTTCAGCTTTTGTGGACGATCTTTTTTAACTTAAAATGTCCCCTCTTTCTTCTATAAGACACCATTATAATTGTCTGTTGAAAAGTTATCAAAAAAGGAAAACGTTAATTAATTGGGTCGGGTTTCTTTTATAATAAAAAAGTGTGTACTTTAACAGGGGAAAATACATTATGTTTAAAACTTTTTAACGCTAAATTTTCAGCACCTCCTTCGCCTTTTAAAATCACTGAGTTTTATTGAAAACTAAAATATTTTTTTATTTTATATCCATTTGAGATACATAATTTTTAGCTAATTTAGAGACACTCACTCTCCTATATTGTGTACCCTTTATTCACACCTACCTACTTCCAGGTAAATTTCGATGAGTTTAGAATATCATGTTTTAATAACAGGACCAACGAATGGACTAACCAAATTTGCGACAAAAAGCGTAAACACTCGATGTATTTGGTTATAAATGAAGTGTTAGAACACTTTACAAGTGATTAATAACTCCAGTAAACACCTCTGCAGCTAGGAGCTTGAAGTTTTGGAAAAACTTCTTAAGATCCGAGCACCCTTATAGATAAATTTTCCTTTTTTAAATAATCTCTAATAAGCACAGGTATAAGATGGAGCTCAAAAAAAGAGTTGGAATCGAGCATGGGCTGTCTTATCCCCAGAAACTATAAAGTTGAAGTTGTGGAATAAAAATACACTTAATTATAATCATTGGATAGGCACAAGACATAAGTTATGATTATTTCTTTTTAAAAGGGTGTAAAAGCAAGGGGAGTACAAAAAAGTAGGATACTCCAAACTAGTAATTTTCTTTTTATATAAAATTTAAGTTTCGTCTGTATGTGTGTCTGTCGCCACCAGTACGACTTTATATGCGCAAACTGGCGTTTTAAACTAAACATTTGATTAATTTTTTCCCAAAGGTAAAATCCTGTTTACACTTTGATTAGTGCGAGTGTTTAGTGCACAGTGGTATATATATTGGTAATCTACTTTTCAATACATTTCATTTGACAACCCACTCAAAATTTAAAAAAAACATTTTTTTTTAAATTATCTGCCATTTTAAATTTTAGCCGCTGATAATTTTGAGTTCGCTATATTTTTCCTGTGTGCGCGTCAAAACGAACTTTAATACCTTTTAGTCTGTGTGTCCGCGAATTTTGAAACGTCCGACGATAACTTGAGTAATTCTTGACCGATTTTGATGAAATTTTATAGACATGTTCATTTTACCAATGCCCAGGACAAGTTCGTTGGACAACTTTATCCGTCAAAGCGTTCATGCGTAGCGCTCACGTAAACGTGAACTTAATTTAAAATTGGAATTTTAGGCCAGAAAAAAGCAAACTTTATCTATTCAATGAGACAAATTTTTTTTTTCAAATACACTTTTTTAGTAAATCCAATGAATTCTATTTAGTTATAGTGTTATCACACCCTTGCTTAGTATATTTATTCAACAAATTTACAAAATATTTGTGTTGTATTTAAAATACATAACCCTTAATTTGTTCTTCAGCTTTCACTTATTTACGACAATATACAACAAATCCATAAATATTGATGATATTTAACAAAATTTTCTAATAATATTATATTATTTTGTCAAAAAATATAAAATAATAATCTTATTATGTAAGAACAACACACCTCGTTTATACAACCACTTTATTTAAACCATAGTCTGAATATTTTAAGTAAAAGTAGCTTAAATAATTAAAATACGAGAGGGAAACTAAATAAATTTCTTCCAGGGCAATTTTCTTCTATTGTTTTTTACGGAATGAAAAAGCTTATAGTTTTTTAACAAATATACCTTCTCGTAAGCTTGCACATAAAGTAGCCTGCATAATGTCATGTATTACATTCTTTTTTATATGGGATAACAAATGTTTTCTTATTTGGCTAAGAAAATAATAAAATAATTCTATTTTCTAAAGTTTAATGCCAGCCAATGTGGGTAATAATGGAAAGGAATAGCGTTTAATAAGCTAGAAAAAAAAAAAAGATTTTACTTAAGAACTACGCTTTTTGGAACGGGAGTAATATAGCAGTAATAAAATGATGTTGGCAGACTAGCAAGCCTCCTTACTGAAAGGGAAATTCAATAGGATTTATACTACAAAAACTAAAACAAAAACGTCAGTTCAGAAAATTAAATGATAATAATATGTTTTGACCATCTATTAATCATTGAAATAGATTGATGTTTCAGGACCTACACAAAATTGCATAATGGTCCATTGCATTTCCTGGTTTGAAAGCAAGAAACTGCACCGTACTAATCTCCAAACTTTTTACTAATCTCCACTAAAACCCTAGAGGAACTTAACTTGCCTTACACATTTTATCAATAAAGTACTAATGACATTCTGTAACTTCATTTATGTCATTTGCAAAAAGAAGAGACTTTACAAAAAAAAAAAAAAACTCATGATAAAAATGATTAATGAACTACGGATACAAACATAAGTTTCAACCGCTATAATGAAATATTTTCGCTCATTAACTTTTTTCCGATGTGCAGTTTTAAACTAGAACTTATTCATAGATCGCTGACAGAAAATATTAAAAGTAAGTCAATAAATTGAGTTATATTATGCTTTGTTCAAGTTGAATGACAAATAACATTTAGAATACATCAAATAATCTATTGTGCAACTTGAGATATTGATTTATAATTGACTTAAAGCTTTTTTTTCTAGAATTTCTCTCAATCAATAATCTTTTACACTATAATATTTATTTAGGCTAGATATATGTATGTTTTGAGTCTTTTTAAATTGCTTTATTAGTGTTGCCGAAAACGATAGGATTGAGTTTATTAGATTAAATGTTCTATTTTTGCTTAAAGTCTTTTTCTGTAAATTCGTTTTATCTTCGTAGCCATTATCCACTTCTTGCCACTAGAACCCCCTAGGGCTGAGTTTTATTGGTTATCGGAGTTGAAGTTTCATCGAATAATATTATTGGAACTAAAAAATAATAGCTTTGTTTTTCCTTTTCAATTGGGCTGTGTTTTCATTCTCCCTAAGTTTTAAAATTGTAACTAAAAAATAGTTGTTTCATTTTCATTGTTATGGTTATAACAAAAAAATAGAGTTAGTTTTGATGTTATTAATGTAAATATTGGCTCTGTAAACATAAAATTGATAGTTGTATACTGTAAGTTATAAAGTTCTACTATTTTGCAAATTTCTTTTTTGTTAAAAGATAGAGATGTTGTCGATAAATTCAGAAATGTTATTTTCTCAATAACTGAACAATGCTTCTGATTTATATCGTCTTCTTGTATTATTATTATCTCTTATATAATATTGGAGATAATTAAAACATTTTAAGATCGGCATATTTACAATTTGCCTGAAACAGAAGTCTAAATACATCTGTCACTCTTACATACATGGTCTAGACAAACCTGGCTCTTCATGGTTCAAATCACAAAAGAGGTGAGATATATTTCTCACTGACGATCCAATGGATATGTAATGTGACAAATTCCTCCGGACAGAAAGAAATCCAGAATAACTTTACAAGTAATAACATATTTAGAGTCACATTATTAATAAGTCCAACTGAGCAATGTCGTCCTTATTAATTTTATAGATTGGATCATGAAAAATAATTTAAGGCTTGCACTAATAGTAAAATTACTTTATAATTCAATGAAATCCTGACAAAAACCTATTAAATGATCCTATGCTCGTACCTGTGTGACATAGACTTTTGGGCTTCCAAATTTTGCTGCCACTCCCATTTCCTCTTAATCCGTGTAGCGTACTATGTAGCATCCCACACCATTTCCGTCATTCTCCCAACACATTTCACAATCTTAAACATCTATGTCCTACATTTCGCACTAAGCATTGTAAATGAGCTATTCTATCCACTAACTTTACCCAAACGAGGCTCTATAGACTACCATCAAATAAGAAAGAAGAAGACAATCTCTACTAAAGTAGCTTTATCGAACAGAGTCAGTTCCAAACAACTAGTGGTTACCTTCAATGCCGACGAGACACTTCAAAGTGCTAGAGAAAATCGATAACAATAAAATCAGAAGTTGAGACCGATACAAAAGAGGTGAGAATGCGATAGAAAAATTCCTGTAAATCTTCTACTGATATCTATAATTACAAAATAAATAAAAATA
Organism: Gerris buenoi; assembly: GCA_001010745.2. Lineage (NCBI taxonomy): Eukaryota > Metazoa > Arthropoda > Insecta > Hemiptera > Gerridae > Gerris > Gerris buenoi. Next base: position 33,023 of record KZ652530.1, on the reverse strand, counting down.
AATTGGTTAATAAGTATTTTTTATAATAAATCTATTATAATGTAGTTATATTGTCACCATAAAAAGGTCAAAATAAGAAATCCCGGGGAAGTGTAATTATATCTTTGATTTATGTATTTCTATACGTCAGTGTATTATAAATTCTTAGATCCACTTTAGGAACTGACATTTTTTACAACACAATACATTTTAATTAGAATAATAACACGAATGTATCATTCTAAAATAAGAAAAAATTCTAATTCAGTTGTTATTTACTCCTCTACCTGTCTCCCTTGCGAATACAGGAGGAGTTAAATTATGTTATCTCTTTTTTTATGCTCTTTTAATGGTAACAGTTATTTATATTTATTTATTTTTTATTATAATAAATTAACTTTTAGTAGTTATAATCACTGTAATTTATTTCATAATACTTTTTTAAGCTGTGCTTTATATCTATTATATTCAAGTATTTTTCTGATTTTTGAGGGTAATTTATTGTAAAGTGAAGGTGTTACTCGTGTCCAGTGTTGTTTCTCTGTAATTGTGGAAGATTTCTGTGTAGAGAGTAAGTTTTGTGTTTGTCTTAGAGTACAGTAGTTATGTGATATTGGAGTAAATTTTGTTGGTTTTATTTAAAATTATTTTTATTATTATGTTTTGAGTGGACGGGTAGGCGACTCCCCATGCTATAAGTATTGCTGATGTGACTGTGCTTAATCAATGTATACATGTTTTAACACGTTCAGCTTACAAACATAACGTAAAGTTAAAAAAGAATGATATATTACACATTTATTTTCCTAAGTTTAGCGTTAATTTGCTCTGTCCATTTTATCCAGTCGTCTATTTTAATACGAAGATAGCAAGTGCTGTCTACTCATTGATGTTATTGTATACACTGACAAGGTTTTTAAAGAGAGGTAATTAGTTTTGTGTATTATTATTTGAATTAATTGGATAGATTAGACTTATCAAAGGAGAAGGATATATTATATAGCGAGATTTACTTATATTTAGATAAAGATTATTTTTACTAATTCGCTCAAACATCAGCTTTAATCCTAGGGTTGCTTTCTCGTAGACTTGGTTTCAGGTCTCGCCTCAAAACAAAGCGGCTAAATCATCCACAAATGAATACATTGAGACATACATTGCATCAAGCTATAACATAAACGCGTCACTGAGCCACGTAAATTGAGAATGCTCAGCTACTTACAATCAAAATAACATTGGACCGAGTACTGTTCCTTGGAGTATATAAAAGATATTTTTTTCGTCCTCACTTATTATGCCACTTATAAGATGATTTATTTTAAGCTGATTATAATGAAACTGGATCACAAATAATGGTAAAAATAAACCTTAAAGAAAGTGGCTGTATCATGCGTGAATGAATAATTTGAGCCTCCATTAAGCTTCAACTTACACAACTCAGCCAAAAATTGTGAATATTATTCAACCGTGAACGGTTCCTTGGGGGGTCTAGAGAAAGATGTTATTGCCCTCACTTATTATCTCATTTATAAGTTAATTAATGTCGAAACTGGATCTCTAAAAATGGGAAATTCCTTATTTATTTGCGTCTTCGACAATATTTTAATGATGCACCACCAAAAGTTGAAAATATTTATTGCTATATAATTACTTTTAGCAATAAATTAGTTAAGTTTATTTATTACATCTAAGACTCATACTCTGATACCACTAAAACAATACATCAAGCTAGTTAGGACTTCCTTGGCTTATGCATATAAATCTCAGTCATATCAATGGGATCAGAGTGGTATGGTTGCTCTTCCTGACCTTATAATCCATTATTCATTTTATCTGATAGGATACATATGGATATTTCAATAATGAATTAATTCACTAACACGAGGGCTTTTCCCAGGAACACAATAAGCATGTGCAATCCTTTATGTAAATTACAGGTGTAGAGAATCACACCTTTGACTGAGAGTGAATGATATCTATATTTCTTTAATACGAATTATGAGTTAAGAAAGTGCAAACTACCTAAACAACAAGCTTCACAGCCTGAAGGGCTTGCACCTGCCAAATGATTTTTTATTTTTCTTATTATAACATATGCAGGTGTTTTTCTATTTAGGTTGCCGAAAAATGTTGCTAGTTTACAAGCCCCTTTTAATTAGCCATTTTAAAGATACAACCGTTTTATTACATTAATAATAATAATGGTTGTTTATTGTAGTGGTTCCAATGTAACAAAAAAGAAATTGTAAACAACAAAAAGCTTGGCTATAAGCCGTTAGCTGGAGTTGGAGGCAGATGTAACTTAATACATATTTAGGAATGCAGCAGCGTTCCGCCCCGCCAAGTCAAAAAGTCAAAATTTCACAAAAGCCGCCAGTGTATATATACTGTAGGTGACAAACTAGGGTTTTTGAGGGTCTGCAGCGTGAAATACGTACAAGCTACCTAAATA
>KZ652530.1:5341-19761 GCA_001010745.2 Gerris buenoi | reverse complement strand
TACATTTTAGAATTTTTTAATCAAAATCGTCGGAACCGTTTTCGAGAAATAATTTTTTTCGTGTTTTTTTCAGAGTTTTTGGGGGGTAGCGCCCTCAAATTTGGAGTTAAAATTCATTTCTCGATTTCACCTCGGGGTATGATTTTTCAGAACGTGTATGCCAAATTTCGTCAAAATCGGCCTAGTAGTTTAGGCTCAAGGCATCTGCACAGACAGACAGATGACAGACGACAGACGACAGACGACGGACAGACATTTTTTAAAAAAACCACTTTTTTGGACTCAGGGGACCTCAAAACGTGTAAATCCATCAAAATCTCAAAATCGAATTTTCGCGCCATCACAATACTTTCTCTTTATACGAGAAAGTAAAAAATAAATTAAATAACTTGAGCCAAAAGAAGTAAATTAAATATATCTATTAAAGAAGTACCAAATGAGAAAGAATAAAAATATAAACTATGTAGAAAGAAAACAAGATACAAAATAAAATAAGAGGAGATGAAAATTAAATAAACTTAAAAAATAAATGAAATGAGATTAAAAAAAAAATAAAGAGAATTAAAAGAATAAATAAAATTGAACGGGGAAAGCTGAAGGGAAATATAGGACGGGAGATTTGACTCCTTAGAGAAATAAATAAGAGAATAGAAGAGGTCTGGAAAAGAGTGAGAATTATCGGACGAGGTTGGGACCAATCCAAACATAATTTATTTATCCTATAGCTTCTCTGGGTAGAAGCCCAACCCTGTCAAGCTTTTCCTATCTGATAACAGGCACAATCCTTTTTATTTTTTCCCGCTGGTTTCAACTTTAAATCAACTTAATTATTGGAAAGCTGATAAGATTTCAATGGGAGCTCATCCACTTGGTTCCAACCATAATTATTTAACAATTATTGCTGTTTTTATTGCCAAGCTCATAATAGTTGGGTTTAACCAACTAAATTCTTTCCAGATAAAGCATTGTTGCATTTGCTTATTTTTATAGAAAGTAAATATCTTGTAAAATACCTGCAGTGTTTCATATTAAAGTTATAAAACCTGTAGAATCCACTAATAGCATGTAAAAAATTAACCTTGTGGGTATCTCGTGCAAATACTACAATTTAATAGTTATTTACGCAACAAGGGAGAGAAGTATGTTTTCCTGCTCGAGGTTAAGTTTTCTCCTGAGGCACCGCCGAAGGAGAAAACTTCATTAGCTCCCGAGGCCTTATGGCCGAGGGGGATCTCGAGGCTTGTCGAGGGAGATAATCCCGAGAGCAGAAATACTTCGATCCATGTTGCGTATTAAATTTTATCTACGACTAGTGCACCATGGGTAATAGCTATTAAGTTTGTAGGTATAAAAGTTTTACCTACAAATTCACGTAATTTAAACACCTTAAACTGATATTTAGTTACTTGATTTATTAAAAAACACATTTTATACTAAATATATGTTTTTAATTTAATTACGTTTAGTTTGTTTTTAATTTAAAAACTTTGTATGATAACCTAAAGTAACCTTCCCGAAAAATTAGTAAACAAAACAGCTAAAAAAATATTACTACCAACATAATACTTAAAATTTACCTAAAAAAATACCTTTTAAGTTAGTATGATTGTTTTTTCACTCCCAAGGGAGGGAAGTAACACTTCCCTCCCTGTTATTAGCAATGTAAAGTCCACTTACAATGTAAGTCGTAGATAAATATATTTTAACAATTATCCTGCCAAACCGTATTATTGTATTAAATAGACTCCATATTAGATTCTATCGGTGGTAAATTTAATCTACAAAAATATATATTATATAATAATTCCTTCGATCTTACAGGTTAGAAAAACTTTAGTTTTGGAAGTAAAAGCTGTAAAATATAACTCTTGCAGTATCCGAGAGGTTGCACTCGCAAATCCAGGTCTAAGACGAGGTAAGACATGTTACCCGCTGATGATCACATTGATTAGATGAGTAAAGTGGTCACATCCCTCGTCTTTTTATAATAATCTAATGATGATGATGAGCTAATCATCTGATCAGGACGTAAGAAAGAAAAAAAAAACAACTTGAGAATAATCCTACAGAAGTAGGGTGTAAATCAAATGGTTTTATCTATTTTTCAGGTTTCTTACTGACCAATCATGGGCCATATTTACATGTGATGTGTTAATTTTTTTTTTAATTCGGTCAATTATTCAATCAATAGTTCATCATGCATACTTTTTAAATTAAATTGTATCAGTTTTTGTTTAATATTGTTAAATTAATAAGACGCAATATTGATACATTACATACATTATTAAGAAAGAGAAATCATACCTATCTATACTAATAGCGACTAAGTTGAATATGGAGGATGTACTACACGTAACATCCATGGCTATGTAGAAGTCACATACAAACGCTGGCAAACTCCATGAACCATTCACCTGAAACAAAAAACGGGCCTTATAAACTTAAGTGTTTAAAATACAATAAAGTTAATTGTTATTTAATAGCAGGATAAACCATATAAATAGTTCTTTCTCGAATAATAGGTGAAACAATATAAAAGATAAATAGAATATGCAAATTGTATTTGGTAGCTTGTAACAATGATTTCAACAGTGATGATCCTTCCTTACCATTTATCAAAAACTTAGTAGAATGACACTATACAAGCTGGAACCATAGACGCTCATTTGACATTCAAATTGAGGAAATACATACCTTTGAATGGAAAGAGACATTTACGATTATCATATATTTTAGATATATACCAAATCTGCTGCAAACAACAACTTACGGTTTTTGAATACTTGAATTATTCAGTAAATACCTTTTCACATAAATACACTATGTAATTTAGCGTTTTCGCTTCCAAGAATATAGAAGGTAATGGGAGCATTGTGACAATTTTTGTTATTATCGCGTGAACATTCTTTTTTGTATCCAAATTTAAAATTTACCGATAGAAATACGTTTTAGACACCAAAGAAAATGTTTGGTGTTTTGCTTGGTCAAACCTATTTTTGAAGATTCTAAAATAGAGATGCAAATAAAAGTGAAATAAAAAAATAAAGAGTGACCCGCTAGAAATAATTAAAGCACTTCCAATCTACTAAACTTTAGAATAGAAGTTTCATTTTTTGGAAGGCAATTTTTAATGTTTGACATCCTGAATTTTTAGTAACACTCTGTTACCAGCCCAGAAAGTTTTTTTTTTGACATGACAGTTTGTCTTTACGCTTTTAATTGTTGTTGTGCTAATGAATACTACCAAAAAGTTGAACTTTTATAATATTATACATAAGTATAATATTCCTTTGTCAAAAAATACTTTAGACTAAATATCCCTTAGTCGTAATAATTATTTATAGAAAGGAAAACTAACTTTCTTTTATTTAGGTAATACTATCCCTTAGTCGTAAAAGATAATTTGAGTGAGAGTAACATATACACAGAAATGAGATACTCAATTGTCCCAAAGTGTATTGGACGAAATGTATAGTTATTTAGACAATGGAATATAAACTCCTGTTTATAAAAGTAGGGTAGGTGTTTGATGCGCCCTTACTTTCTTCTAAAACACTATCTCTCGTTTCAATCGATACGTCGATAGTGAGCTAACCGAAGGCAACTTATAAGTACTCAAATATAAAGGAGAAAGAAATCAAACAAACTGTATCTAACAAATTTAATTAACCCATTTGATTTTTTTAAGTTCCCCCTTTTAATGTCATTTCTAAAAAAAAAAGTGAGAATTCGAATATATAATTTGAGGCAAGAAGTGGGAATTGACTTTCTGAAGGGCCGCAGTAAGAGTGGGGTCGGGTAAGTAAATCTGTATTAGTGTCACCGCAATATACAGGACTGTGGTAGATGGGGCCATGCAATACCGGGTATTGCAGGTATAGTCTAGCACTCCACTCTCCACTACCCTACTAGATTATTCACTCTTAACCACTTCAACGCAAATTGACTCTCTTCATCATGCTCCTTCCGTCCTTCCTGTTTTCCTCACACAACTTTTCAATAAGTGCTTTAAAACTCTATCTTTACTATTCACTTATCGCATAAGTAATTTCACTAACAGCTTATTTTTTAAGTTTACTTGAAAATAAAAGCATTAAATTTTCTATTTGAGATAAACGCTGTGTACTTGTGGGTTTAAATTGAACAATTTTAAATAAGTAAGATTGAGAAAGAGAAATAAGAAAATTTCTGTTTTTTTTTTCTTTTAAAAAAAATTAAATTGCATTATGTAAAAGATTAAAGGAAAATGTATTACAAAAATATTATATTATATAAACAAAAAAATAATTTTTGCACTTCAGACGTTTCTTGGAGTCCCCAAAGGAAGATCGTCACTTTTTTTTTAAATGGACCGAACAAGCCCAAAGAAAAAGTTAATAATAAGCCCTTTTCTTATGATTCGAGTTATAAGGAGGTCTTAAATGGGAAAATAATAATATTAGAGTAAATAAGAGCTGGCCCTTGCAGAAGAGGGAAGGATACGGTAGAAAGGAGAAGGGGAGTCCTTTCAATTTAGGAAAGCCTGGCCCTCTCACTTCTCCGAACGGGAGAAAGGTCTAAAGGCTTTAAGAGCTCATTCAATGCTCTTTTTAGTATTGATTTGGAGTAAGTGGTGCATGAAGACCTTTTAACTCTTTGGGCAGGGGTAGGGAATCTCTAGCAAAGGGAGGTTACCCCCTAATCGTCACTCCGGGTTTAAGGGGGAAGTGCCCCTCGCTCTACATCGTTCCTCTTTTACAATTCCCTTTCATAAACTTCTATCTAACTATGCAATATTAACTTGGAGTGGAATCGTCTTCGTTGCCTTCACAACAGAGGCGGAATATTTACAAAGCACTTGGGACATGAAACTTTCGATTTGTCTCCATAAATATGGGCTAAACCTTGTGCGACATTAATGCTATTCACATTGTACTCTGACGCAACTTAAACAACCTCATACTCAAAACATGTAGACGGTGTATTGGAAAGCGGAATGGCTAAGAGTTAAAGCAATTAAATGGAAACAACCGGAGCCGTAGCAACCCAGTCTAAATCTAAACAAAACGTCCGTCCAGAATGTGTATGTTTTGAAATGTTTTAGTTGCCATTGGGACCAGCAAAATGCTCTAAAATACTCTTTGTATAAGGTCATGGAAATAAATAGAACTACGTATATACTTTAGTACACCCCAATACATTGTCCGAAAAATATAGCCCTCAATTATTTCCCTTTAAAAAAACAATAATATTAAACAATCATATAACAACAAAATAATTATAAACTCTGGATACAATAAATATAAAAAAAAAAAAAAAAAAAAAAAAATCAATAATTGGCTTTTTTATTTACTTTAGTAGGAACTTAAAAAAATAGTTACATCAACAGTATAGTAATACTATTTGATAACTTAAGCAAGAATTTAAATTAATAATTTTATACTTTGTTCTAGATTAATACCAACCACACTAGGTGTTATAAGTCTTCAATAATACAGAACTAGTTAATAAATTAATATACATAAGTCATTACTGATTTTAAGCAATAAAATCTGTGTGCGTGTGTGTGTTTATATGTTCTTGTTCTTTTTCTTTTGGTCATCTCTCTTTCACCAGATCTTACAATAAATAAATAAAAAGTCATTTGTTAAAAAATTAGCGAAAACCTTGTTATTTTACTTTATTAAATTTATTATTAATTGCCTAAAGCCGACTCAAATTAGTTTTATTTGTGGAAAGATTTTCATTTTTGTCTCATTATTTTCATAATATTATCAAATATATATATANNNNCCTAAGTAACCCGTTATTGTCTAATACTGGGTTTAATCTAGCTAAATGTGATGATTTATTCCTTTTAACTTCTCTTTTGGCTAATGCTATCTCTTGTTTAATACTAAAACCTTCGCCATGACTATGAGGGCCTACTGCTTCGGCCATTATTTTATAAGCCCCTTCAAAATAGGGCGGGGGGGGGGAAGAAAAAAATATTATGTAATACTAAAATGAACCGAAACTAAAATGAACCTTTGTTGTTTAATAAGTAAGAACAGTTACATTTTTCGACCAATGTCTAGACACAACATAGCAACAAGACCAACACATTAAGTCCTATGTGAATTTAAAGAACTACTCCTTGCTAATGCAGTACAGGATCCCTTGACCAATCACCGTTACTTATTGATCATATAGAAATATTTAAAGAAAAAGCCGGTTATAATATTATGGAATCAGTAGATAAACTCATTCATGCTACTTGAAATAAGCTAAGGAAATGATACATTCCCAAATACTACGAGAGTGGCCATAGATAACAAGTCGCATATCAGAAAACAATAAGATTTTGATGTAGACAGCAGCCATGAAATAATAATTAATTCAATGGCATATTCAATAATTGAAGATGTTAAATTATTTAACAATAATTTTTTAGTGTATTATTAGAAGTATTTTTTTTATTATTATTTTTTTTTATTTATTTTTTTTTTTTATACACTTTTACCTACTTTTTATACATATTTTCCCCCACTTAGACAAGATAAATGATATACTCGTAAATTAAAATAGTTATTATTACTTAATAAATTGTCTGGCTTATATAACTTTATAATACTTTCGAGAATTTGTTGTCTTATTTTACCCTACACTTAATTTATTCTCTTATAACTTGGTTTATAACACCCTATTGTCAGTATTTATAAGAAACTTTTCATCGCTAAATAAAGTATATAGATAATAAAATGAAGGCTAAAAAGGTCTATGATATGGGTGTAGTGTAAACTGATAAAACACTAAAATAAATTAGGTTTTTCCAATAGTTTTCTAAACCCTTGCCTCCTCTATAAGAATACATAAAGTAAGAAAGACCTTCCTGTAGAACTTTTATTACCCTAGGGAACAAAACATTTTTCCAGCAGCAATAAATTATCCAAGTCATTTTTCAGTCATCTACTTTGTATATGTGAACACAACAGAGACAAATATTTACTCTTTAAGTAATAGTTTCAAATATTATTTAAAGCTTTAATCGAACATTACTCTATTAGTCTACAACATTGGTTTTTTAGGGTATAGTAGGTCATCCTCGCAACTCTTATGCCGGGAGTGATGTGTCAGTCTGTTTGTCGTACTTTCATATCTCCCCAACGATTCACGCTAGAGTTGAAATTTTAAAAACTGGCATAAAATTTTGACCCAGAACCAAAGTAAAATACAGAGAAGTCAAAAATATAATAAACGCATGCTCAATGCATTACTTAATACATATATGAATTTAGCAAGCTCAGTTTTATTTTTTTATCTTTCGATAGGATAAGAAATGGAATTTTGAGTATATATAACATTTTACAAGTATTGTGCTTTTTACCGCCAATCTTGAGTTTTTAGCACCAAATTTCCCCCACAAACATTTCCTTCCATCGCAACAACCCTGACAACCACACTTATTTGGTTCAATATTTTAGGTTTACTGCTACCGAAAATTTCTAAAATATGACTTTTTTATATTAACTCCCGGAAATATTTTAGTCCCACAAAGATGTTAATTTATGTATTGTTTCCTTATTCGTTTAGTTGGTTATTTTTGGGGTAAAATGGCTTTCATTTTGAAAATGCGATAAATATTTGTACTCAACATTTTAATACCTTTAAATGATAATCTACTATACATTACTAATAATAAAGAAATGTATCATATTCGTAGTATATTATCCTTTATTTCTATACTTTGTTTATTCTTATTATCTTCAGGTCTTTAATCATTCTTCCAAAAACATAGCTATACATTTATATTTTTTAAAGGTGTCTTTAGGGGTAATAAAACGCTTTTTTAATAAAGGTGATATTTCATCCCTATATTTGGGATATTCTCAAATATATAATTTCCTTTTTATAAAAGTTTTTGGAAATAACAATACGTAATATAATATATAAATTATTACCTTGTTGAGTAGCCTGCTGTCCTCTCATAATAAAAAATTAAAAAATGTTAATTAATTCTTTACTAAAAAGTAAAGTTGTCAATAAAAAATCAAACATAGGAACAGCTAGAGGCTGAGTAAGAGAGCTCTAGCAACTGACTGACAAGGCAATAGTTCGTTACAATTAGCTATACATTTTTCCTAGTTATTTTTTTCCCCCGGCGATTCACCTGCACTTCCATTCTATTTTTTTAAGTCTGTTTCCTTTACCTCATTACGATTTAATTAAAAAAATCATTTTTCTCGAAGAGAAAACAAGTCTATATTTATTATTTATGATAACACTGAAAGTGAATTTTTGGATGGTCTAAGAGTTTTGTAAATTTCCCATAAACCTTTTATGATAATAAATATATAATATCAAGTTTGATTAAACGGCAATAATGCAAATCAAATGTTGTATGGGGTAATTTATGTGATATTTCGTTCAATAGCAGTAAATAAAACTCCAAAGTCCCTAGTAGTTCCTACAGTAGTTCCTAAAGGCACCCAAAAAGAGAATAAACATATAATATAGCAGTGGAAAAGATATTATTAAAAATAGAAAAGTGATAGACATAGAAAAGAGGGAGGTATGGCAAAGCTACGAGCAGGAGGAAATAAATAGCTTATGAATTTCTTCTAATTCCTCTTTCTGTAGTTGAGACGATTTATAACCGTACCAGTAGGTTTGCATTATTGAATTTTATCTCCAGCTGTCACGTTATAAAACTATTAGAAAGTGATAAACATTTAAGAAGTGTAATAACTGAAATAAATCTAGTCACAAGGTGGGCTTCTTTATGACTTTAAACGAAATGTCACAATCAGAGGGTAAAAAAATAAAGTTATTATACAGACATATTTTACAGCTTCATCTGACATTAATATTATATAGAAGTTATAAAAACACAACCTTCATAAAAACGTTAATAACATTTATTATTTTATCTTGTCTGTCTCTGCACACTAAAACTAATAATTATTTTGAATTTTACTATGTTAATTTTTATTTTAATTTAAAATATTTTTAATAACATAATTTCAAATGTGATTTTGTACAACCTATAATAGTCCAATCACAAGGTTGGGTAGTTGTAATTGTTTGATATATTCTAGGTGCAGGTAAACTCACTAATAATATAGCCTAAGATTTAGACCTCAAAGAGACGCCGCCGACGCCAGTAAACAGACAATTTTTCGATAAACTTAAAGCTTAGCTGGTTTTCACCATAATGGAGTGACTTATTCGGAAAATAATCCTTAATTTATATAGTGCAGAGTAAATAAACAGTGGGGTGGCATTCGTTAAAAAATCCCGTGTCCCATCATGACGTCAAAAAACTTGGAAAATAGTTCGTGCAACGGCTGATAGAATGCGCTGCTCTAAAAAAAAATCAAGAAAAAGGGGGACAAAAGAAGAATGACAGCGGTTTATTTTGGTCTTAGATAATTGATTTGAAGGATTGTTGACGGTTTTTTCTTTACTAAATTTTTCAGTACTTAAAGGTGTAAATCAGCCTTAAATTCATTTTCGAAGCCTAATTTGTTGTATATAAAGTTGTAATATGATGTTAAGAGATAAAATAAAAAGGTTGTGACAAAAAAGTATATTAGGTTTGTTCTTTATACTCTAATTTCATAAATACTATGCTTAGTTTATTACAAGTTGTAACTTTAAATCACTTTATATGCACATTTTGTAACTAAATAAAATGTTAAAAAAAAAGATAAATGTGATAAAAAACAAAATAAAGTGACACTTGTAATAACTAAGCATAGTATTTATAAAATGAGAATTTTAGGGGATGACTACTAGCAACACCTAGTAGAGGCATAGAGGAACTAAATGCGCTAAAATCCATCCCCACTCCTGTTTTAGTTGATGCAACGAACAACAGATAGCGCTGATGTCACTTTTCATGAAGGGACAAGAAATCGCGCCATATTCTCTATGGTAAATAAACCACAATTTTATAATGCTAAAACTTCTCAAATTACAGTTCGAAAATCGAGTAAAAAAATAATATGCTTGCTTTTTGTCAGTAACCAACGTTTTAGTAAAATTTTTGTCCTATAATTTGCGACCAATATGAGATATTTATAGTAAATACTTTTCAATAAGTGGCTATATCAAAGAGTAATATTTGGGTGGTTGTGGCTCGTTAAGAAAGTACGTAAATAGAGTTCTAAATAAGTGCGAAGAGCAGTGAGTGTTCGTCAAGTTAAGGCCCATCTCCCTGAATTAATGAGTTCGTCTTTATCAAATTAACGCAACCACAATCGTTTAATTAAAATAATAAAAACACGTGTGGTGTCGCGGGACACCCGGTAGGAATAAAGTTCCTTAAGCTTTTCATTAAATATAAATTATAAAATCATTTTTTTATTTTTTTTTATTATAAAGTCACAGTTACAAAATTAGTATACGATAATAACTACTTATACATGGTAGAGGTAGAAAAGAGACAAAATTAAAAGTAACTAACTATTTGTACTAGCGGAGTAAAGGCAAAAATAAAATAAAATACGCACGTTGGATTTGAATTATTAGGATAATCCTTGGTTACTTGTAACTATTTTTAAATGAATTATTGCTTCCGAGCTTACCGAAGGTAACGGAAGCATTGTGTTCACTTTTGAGAACAAAAAAGTTTTATGCCTCCGATTTTAAAAATTCCAAGACAGAAATCCGTTTCAGACATCAGGGAACATTTTTGGTTCCGTGTCTGTCTGTCTGTCTGTCTGTCTGTCTGTCTGTCTGTCTGTCGGTCTGTGTGTCCGTGAATCATGAAACGTGCGACGATAACTTGAGTAATTCTTGACCGATTTTGATGAAATTTGGTATACATGTTCATTTTGCTAATGCTCAGGACGAGTTCGTTGGACAACGTTATCCGTTCAAGCGTTCACGCGCAACGCTCGCGTAAACGTGAACTTCAAATTTAAAATTGGAATTTTCGGTCGGGAAAAAAATCAAACCATATCTATTCAATGAGACGAACATTTTTTTCAAATACAATTTTTTAGTAAAACCTACAGCGACACCCCTTAAAATAAGAAAAACGGTCGTAGCTGTGTTGAAATTTTTTAAAAATTAACGCTTTGTCTAATTGAAAAACTGGTTGCACAAACCGGGTCTGATTTTTAATGATCTACAATTTTGGTCATAGGACATTTTGTCGTATCTCTATCGGTTGTACCCTAAATGGGGCAATTTTGGTTTTAATTTTTTCAATTTTTACCTTTAAGCTCTCATATCTTTGGCAATTGTTGACCGATTTTAATTCTGATTTTTGGGCTTTAATCTGTCACTAATGCCCTTTAAATTAAGTGTTTGGTATGTTTTTAATTCGTCCTATTACCTGAGAAATTGAGAGTAAACTTTTTCCCGAGTGCCGTGGTCACGTGACCACTTTTTTTCGATTTCAGTATTGTGTCGTATATCATTTGAAAGGCCTTGATTTGTACATTAAAGCGGTTTTATTTGTTTATTTTTATAAAAATTTGTACCCGTACTTTCGTACCGATTTGTTGGTTTTTTGCAGGTAAAAGAGGTTAAATAAATTTTTCATAATTTTGTAAGTGGTTTATTTTTCTTTATTAGGTTATTTTATGCCTTATTGGATTGTTTGTTTATTTCAATATAATTATTGAACCCAAGGGTACAGGGGTACAATTGTCAAAATTAATATTTTAAATAATGATGTACATCGTTGAAAAGCTCTTTAATAGTAGATTAATAATTGTTATGGAGTGTATATTGTTATGTTTATTTTTTCTTAGGATAAATTGAAAATAACTGTTTTCTTTAGTTTTTCGGATTTGGTTGAGTAGGTTATTGTTTAAATGGATAACTTAATAATACATTTTAGCTCTTCTTGTCTAGACCATTACACATTGATACATTATGTTATATTTAAGCTTTATTTAACTTTTTCACCCAAATAATTCATAGGGGCTTGATAGTTTATAATACTTGATAATTAAAAAACAAAATAGCTTAAGCCTACTAATATTTTGGCAACCCATCCCTAGGTTTCCTGACCCTCCCCCTAATCAATGAGAATTATATAAGTTAAGTCAAGTACCAGACCTATAAAGTGTTAAAGATCGCTAAAAACTGTTAATTATTCTTACACAATAAACAATAAAGTAATAAATCGTTAATGCTAATATAACAATAAACTACAAGATAGCATGCGAGGAAGCTATGTGCCACACTAATTGGCAGAGTATTTTTCATTTATTTATAAATAAATATTGTACACATAATAAGATGCTTCAAATTTCAAATGCTTTATGACAGCGGTTCCCAACCAATGGGTCGCGGCCCACTAGTTGGCCGTGGATAGCGTATTAGTGTTCCGCCGAGCCCTAGTTAAGAGTCTAAAGGCTAAGGCCACCCTGGAGGAGGGAGACTGAGAGGGAACCAGGTGGAGGGTGGATAAGAACGTCTTTTAAAATGTGGGTTTGTGTTTTCTGGTTCTGAGGAAGAGTTTTTGCCTCTCTTTAACTATCATGTGATCTAAATCATGTGACTCTAAAAAAAATCATGTGACTCTAAAATCAATTTTTAAAACAATAGCATTGGTCCAGTTCTGGATAAATGTTCGGTATTCAACAACATTATCCGGCAATTGCCAAGATTGCACTGAGACATTTGATGGGATTCTTGACCACTTATCTGTGTGAACGTTCTTTCTCAACTTTATTTAAAAAAATAAAAAATAAAATAAAATAAAAAATACAGAAACAGACTGAATGTAGAACGTGACTTGAGGCTAAAAATGCCAAGTTTAAGCACCCCATCGACGGTCGAACATGTTGGCCCAACCTCTACCTGACTCCAACCCCACTGCCAACCCAACATAGTTGGGTGTGCACCATCCACAATCGAGCATGTTGGTCCAATACTAATTGAGCAATGGATTTTGAGTCGGCTTTAGACTCTATATTTGGTGATGATTAGTGTTTAAGTCAAATGAAAATCTCGTCAAGTACTTACCAGCATGCTAATAAAAGGGTTTCTTCG
The DNA here is from genome assembly GCA_001010745.2 of Gerris buenoi. Classification (NCBI taxonomy): domain Eukaryota; kingdom Metazoa; phylum Arthropoda; class Insecta; order Hemiptera; family Gerridae; genus Gerris; species Gerris buenoi. Next base: position 6,789 of record KZ652530.1, on the reverse strand, counting down.
CTCATATAACTTCATAAATAAAACATTATTTTTAAATTATTTTAAACTAAAATATGTATAAAAATTGCAATTTTGGGAAGCAAGTTGTAGATTTAGTGTCTTAGGTATGTATTTATTTGGTTCATTAAGGGGTAAAATGGGCGCCATTTTGGAAGCGCGATGTATATTTGTAATTTAAATTTTAATACCTTGAAAATGATACCCAACTTAAAAAAAATACAAAAAATATAAAAAATTGCGATATAATTGTTGTGTCCCTAAACACTGGTTGCTAGGCGAGGGAGTTTATTTATATTATTTATTATTAATGTCAGCCTATGAGACATATTGTTCTAGTTATTCTGTTAATATAGTTCTTATGTATATAACTTATGTGAAGTTATTGTAGTGAGAAATGCGAACAAAACAATAATCGCAAGCTTTTGACTTTTCGTTACAATCCGGAAACATTTTCTTCCCTTTTCAATAAATACCGCGTAGCCTTCTTTTCGAATATGTTTATTGCAGTATCATGTATCTTTAATTTCCCACAACGGATGCTGGTCTCGATTTAAGTCTATAAATTCGGTCCAGAATTGCTTTTTGCCATTGACAGACATTGTATGAGAATCACACAACGCAACAAATAAAATACAGCTGTACACGACAGAACTCAAGACAGACTGGGGCTGTGTCAGGTGAGCCGCTCGACAGTTCACCAACCACGACCCAACATGTTGGACGTTGGGTTGGAGTTGGGGGGTGCTGTCGAGCACAACACCCAACCCAACAAAACAGTTCAACATGTTGGAATGGCGCCCATCAACGATTGAATATGTTGGGTGTGCCACTCGAACCCAACATGCTGGGTAACCATGTTAAATCGGATGGGGGCTTTAATCCAGATATTGACTCTCTTGTGGGGGACAAACAATGTCAAAAATTCCCATTGATTGTTTTTTTTTTAACATTATAACAGCGAAAAAATTAAAATAACATTTATTTAAAGTTATAAAAATGAATTTCTTATGCTGTTACAGGAAATTTGACTAATCTCTGGCATATATTAAAAATTTGAATGTTTTGTTTGTTTACTTGTATATTGTATATTTTGGTAGTGGGCCTCCAACAATTTTTTTACGCAATAGATGGTCCGTACAAATAAAAGGTTGCGCTGCTTTATGGCATTCCAGATATTGTTATCAAAATTACAAGGTTATTTTTATTTAAAATAAACTATGTATGAATAAATCGAATAACATAATTTTCTTTCTATAACCGCTTTCATTTACCTCACATTTGAGTAGGGATAAAAAAAAATCTGGGTTTAGCTTGAGACAAATACCAGTAATATTTCATGACTGAAGCTTAAGCCCTTAGAACCAAATTGATTGTAATACTTTCCGAATTTTGAAGATATACATAAATATAATATAATATATATATATATATATATATATATATTGAAA